>JAJOZX010002401.1:0-232500 GCA_023014485.1 Bathynomus jamesi | reverse complement strand
ATCTCTCTAATGCAAGGGTTAATCAGTATTTTCAATCTCTCATCTACTCAACCGGTGAACTCTGGAACAAGCTTCCTTAATCCGTCTTTCCCCTGTCTATGACCTCCAATCTTTCAAATGCGGAGTGTCTAGGCATCTCAAAACCTTGAACCTTGATTTTTGGCCCTTCTTCCTGTATGGGCGAGGCATTTTGCAGACATTCGCCCTTGGCCCCCTCCTTCCAGCATAAAAACCCTGCAAGGTTTTTGTCTTTCATCTATTCTAGCAGTTAATTATTTTTGCACCATTATTTCTTGGACATCTTGTATCTTCAACAGTAAGATTTAATATGATCCTAAAAGCTGGTTTAAAATTATATTAAAAATAATACAGTAATGTCGAAGTTAAGTGGAGCTACAAACAGACGTTTTCACCTTGGTAGAAATATATATGTATATATATATATATATATATATATGGAAGAATTACTTTTATATGAAAATGAAAAAGTTTATTGGCCACCCATACTCCATATGACAAATATTAATAATAATTGGGCGTATGATAGAATCTTTAATGCATGGTCAATTAATCACTTTTGTGGACACTCATCAGTTTAGAGAAGTGGTAAGTAATGTGAATTAATAAAAATGTTACCCTCCCCCGTAAAATCCGTTATACAGTTGTGTTCATAAAGAATGGATTTTTTAGCACAGACGTATATAAAGCACAAATGGGTATGAAACATAGAAAATAATGTTATATACTTCAGTCACAGGTGAAGGAGAAATATGTATATATTTTGGTCAATTAATTATTTTTGCACCATTATTTCCTGGACATCTTGTGTCCTCAACAGTAAGATTTAATATGATCCTAAAAGCTGGTTTAGAATTAAATTAAAAATAATACAGTAATATCGAAGTTAAGTGGAGCTACAAACAGACGTTTTCACCATTGACAAATGTTAATAATAATAATTGGGATATGGTAGAATCTTTAATGCATGGTGAAAAGTGAGAAATAAATAAGTTACCACTAAAACTAAAATCTGGATTAACAATTAAATTAATATTTTTTTATAGTATAATTTAAAGATAAATTTGGATATATTAAGTCAAAAACATGCTTTAAATAATTCTTCTTTAATGCAGGGTAAAAGGCAAAAAATGAATGTGACCCTAAAATAAAATCTAGTTTTATTATAAAATTAAATGAATATTTTTTATAAAAAGATTTAAAGATATATTTGTATACTAAGACAAAAAATTTGTTTTTCTTTTAAATTTGGTTTACCATATTTCAGTTTTTGTTTAAAACACCGCCTAGACACCAACCAATACATTACGATGCTGAGGAATTCAAAATGCTTCGAGACGCCGCAGTGAAAGGATATCTCTACTTCTTCTGGTGTTTAGGCTACCCACATTTACACACCCACATACATACATTTCATATAATTTTGTGGGCCTGAGCTGCCTTAGGTTAGATACCCCTTGGAGTTCACATACATACATATATATAAAAAAAGCTTTTCTATACATACATACAGCTCATATATAAGTAGGCCTATATAAAAGAAGCTTTGCTATACATGCATACACACCCGCACACATATATTTTTGTGGGCCTGAGCAGCTAGGTTAGGTTATTCCTTGGAGTTCACATACATACATATATATATTTTTTAGGGGGGGTCCAAAAAACACTATCATCATGGAGCATGCAATGTTGCATGCAATTGCGTTGCACTCGGACGTTTTGCGGTAATACGACTGGCATTACCATATTTGAGTAAGGTATTGAGGTCGGGGTGTATAAATCATGTGACCTTTGAGTTTTGCCGATGTGTCTTACGAAGTGTGTGTGTGTGTGTGTGTGTAAGAGGGAAAGTGCTTTATATTTTATTTTTAAATTTTAAATCTTTTAGATTTTAAACTCTGCTATATTTCTGAGAGAGAGAGAGAGAGAGAGAGAGAGAGAGAGAGAGAGGGTAACTTTCTTGAGAATTTATTACATTATATTTTAATGAATCGTTTTGTGTACTGGCCATTGTTAGGCAATGTATGATAGATAGAAGAGACGATTGCATTTACTCAGCTGTTAAAATTATATGCAGTAACTGTTTGGAATCTTCCTTCTTTCTCTCATTCCCTCAAGGTTTGAGGCTCAAACTCTAATTAATATATATATATATATATTATATATATATATATATATATATATATATATTATATATTATATATATATATTATATACTAATTATAATCTTGAAGTGAATTTAAGAGAATTCGAATATTGCTCATTTTAAACTGGTGTGAAATTAGTTCTTAGCTTTTGGACATGTATTTTAATAAATTGAGGAATCTAAGAAAGATAAAAAAATCCATCACATTTTTCACGTAGTGATTGTATCAACGTCCCCCTCGACCACTGAAATTAAGCAAATTTGCGTCTGGAGAGTGTCTGTATGTGAGACTATTCTGAAGATTTATTTGTCCTTGAATCTCTGTACCTATAGGAGAGAAAAATCGTGATCTTGTACCATTGAGTCCTTCTCCTGCTGCATTTCACTACATTTCACTTCAATTGTAGGACTTGGAACTCAATGTTATTACCAACTGTGGGAAACTGATATATGTATCAGTTCGATTTTTCGATTTCAGTTTTTGTAAAAACAAAATATCAGTTCCGATTTCCATTTCAGTTTTTTTGTTTTCAGTTTATGATTTCTATCGACATTTTCTTAGTTGCAGTAAACTCAAATATTTAATATTCATATCTTTGAGTAATAGGTACAGGGTGTCTGAAAAGTCACTCCGTATTTTTTAATTTTTATTGCTCCTAAACGAAAAGGGATATGAAAACATTTCTTTAACTGAAATGAAGTTTATTTATTACCGTTTACTTTATTACAAAACTGAAAAGCTTTAATGCAAAGTTAAAGTTCAACGTAGCTCCAGCATTGTCCACAAACTTCTGTAACCTTACCGGTACATTTTCAACAGATTTTCTGAAAACGTCACGTCGTACATTACCAAGAACTTCACGAATTTTGTTTTCAGGTTCTTCAATGGTCCTTGATTTTTATTTGTACGCTTCTTCTTTGGTCCAGCCCCACGAAAGAAGTAGCATGGCTTTAAATCTGAACTTCGAGCAGGCCATTCCGTTGGCTCTCGACGACCTAACTACCGTCCGGAGAGTGGTTATTTCATGTGGCAGTTTTTATATGGTTTTTGATGCATTTCTGCCATGGGTTGCTCTCCACCATCTTTAGACTTGAACGACTGATTGCCATACTTCGTATCGTGATGCAATTTTTGTTCGTTCATCATTGCTTAATTTTCCAGTCATCGTTCACCTGTACCATAAATGGTAAGGCTTAGGATTATAAACATTGAAAGAACGGTTGAAATATCTCCTTTAGTTTAGGAGGAATAAGAATTTATAAATAGTGTGTGACTTTTCAGACACCCTGTATATTCCTTATGAAACCTTTTATTATTGATATGATTTCGTATCATACTGTAAGGCGCATCTGTTATTCTTCGTCAGTAAGATTGATCTTTTGCCCTCGAAAGCTTCACATAAACTGATACTTAAAAATTAAGCTGCATGCTTAAAGTCACACAGTTGTCTGATATATACAGGGTGAGTCAAAAGTCATCATACATAGGCAAAATGGTCACTTTATTATGCAATCACTTGTAAGTCACAAAATATGCTCTATGTGGGCACCATTACACTGAATGTACATACGGATGCGTTCCTCCCAGTCATGGTAAACGCGCGTTAACAGGTCTGGTGTTATGCGTGCACACGCATCACGAATGCGTTCCTTTAGGTGGTCCGTATTTTGTATTTTCACCTGGTACACCATGGCCTTCAAGTGCCCCCACAAGTAAAATTCAAGGGGGGTGAGGTCTGCGGACATCGGAGGCCACTCCACGGGACCACGGCGGCCAATCCAGTGACCCGGAAACTGCTGATCCAGCCACTGGCGCACGCAGATACCGTAATGGGGTGGCGCCCCGTCTTGCTGAAAGTACGCTGGAAATCCCCCGACCTCGTTCAGCAGGGACGGCATGACTGTGTCTTGCAGTATGTTTAGATACATTTCGGCATTCAGATTGGTGTCAATGAAAAAAGGGCCAACAATTGTGTTGCCCCATATCCCGCACCACACTATCACTTTTCCAGCGCCTTGCGTCTTTGAGGGACTCATCCAGTGTGGGTTGTCATCAATCCAATAACGTACGTTTTGACGATTAACCTCTCCATGAACATAAAAGTTGGCTTCATCTGAAAACAGGATGCCAGCCGAGAACTCCGTGTCTTCGTCCACTTTTGTTCTTGCCCATTCACAGAATTCCAGCCGCCTGTCCGGGTCGTCTTCGCTAAGATACTGCAACATTTGCATTTTGTATGGATGCCATCTGTGCTCTTTCATAATGCGGACGATACTCCTTTGGCTGACACCGCATTCTGCAGACATCCGTCGAGTGCTTTTTTGGGAACTCTTTGCGAACGCTGCCAGCATCATGGTCGCTGTGCCTTTATCGTTGGCTGTTCGTGGACGGCCACTTCTCGGTTGGTCTGCAACACTTCCAGTCTTCTTGAACTTCTCAATGAGTTTGGCAACGGTGTCGTGTGAGATGTGCGTGCCGGGACGTGTCTCCTGTTAAAATCCTCGGCAACCTTGCGACAGCTTCCTGATCCTGCCAGAAGAATGATCTCCATACGCTCTTCTTGGGACAAAGGCATCTCAGCACATCACCTGCAAAAAAATAAAAAATAAATAATCATTTATTTATCATGACCATTTTGCCTATGTATGGAGACTTTTGACTCATCCTGTATTTTTTTACTTTTGTGTTAATCCACTTCTCATCTTGGTGTGACTTTTTCTCTTTACCTGTATGAAGAGGGAGTCGAATATATTATAAAAATAGAGCCATAAAGAAAAAGCTGATGAGTTGCCCTTCTATATCTGTATATCTTCAGAGATAGTCTTACGGGATGACACGAAGTGTATCTATAAATCAAAAACATTTCTATCACGTTTCAATACCCGAATGTTTGTTTTTGTTTGACAAGTTGTGTCTAGTGTGAGTAAATTTAAATTAAAAATATCTTAACTTTAAAAAACTCTTCCATTTATAAAACTTAACGAAAAATATCGATTCCGATTTCAATTTTCCGTTTTTCATTTAATTTTATTTCAGTTTCAATTTAGATTTCAGTTTTGGCAAAAATTTTCGATTTCAAATTTTTTCTGAGTTCAGATTCAAAAATATCAGTTTTATCAGTTTATCGATTCCACTTCATATCGATTCCACATCCATGGTTATTACATAGTTATTAAAAAGGTTTGCTGATTATTCTCAAGGTATTATTATTATTATTACTAGTACAGTTCCCGCCGCTTCGCTGACGGTTAGACAGGCTAAACTACAAAAAAAGAACCCAGCCGTGAAAATTTTGAGCCTCACATTGTGTCAACATTTCTGAATCTGGTATCTCCCAAAACCTCCTCACCCCCATTCATACAACTTGGGGGCTAACCCCCTCCCCATTACCCCCACCCCTCCCCATTACCCCACCCATCCCCCATTACCCCCACCCCCACCCTTCCCCCATTGCTAAACTACAGAAAAGAACACAGTCATGAAAATCTTGAGCTTCACATTGCCGCCCGTAATACAATTTCTGAATTTTTTTTACAATTTCTGAATTTTTTATCACAATTTTTTCTCACAATTTCTGAAAGTGTGACGGACAGACGGACAGACAGACGGACAGACAGACGGACAGACGGACAGCTCTCTTATTATAGTATAGATTATTATTATTATTATTACAATATATCTTTCAACCTTTCAAATGTTCCGCGCGATGATTCCTCATTTCACGAAGGCCAATCTTGTCGCCCCTCCTCTCGAGTTGCCTTGGTGAAGTAGTGAGTTGGTTTCTCGTACTCTCCACCTCACATAGCCAGGTACGCCCGGCTCATCGGGGATTGTTCTGAGCCAGGCGTCTAATCTTCTTTTGAAGATGTCCACCTCAACACCACTCGTGTTCCTTAGGTCTTTGGGCAGCTGATTAAACAGTTTTGGTCCTCTCACAGCAAAACTATTTTCTTTCAGGGTTAAGGATGTTCCCTCTCTAGCCTTTAATTTGGAAACACGACATTTTCTTTTCTACTTTCCACTTGTAATGCCTGTTACACAGTTTATTAGAAGGAGTACTTTAATCCGCCAGTTCGCTTAGAAGACTGAAAAGGCAGATGTATATGTGTATTAGGCCGGGTCGAAATTTTATATTGAAAAGGTACATATTGTGAGGGGTTTAAATGGAACACAGAAATCCCCTCATAAATTATTTTCGCTGTTTAAAGCCTCCTACCCATAGCACAATTTTTCATTTTTTGACCTATATTGAACAATATTCCATTTATACGAGACTTACTCTACATCAATGGTCGGCAAACTTTTTTTATAATGGATCACTTATGTCTTATATCGCTTGTATAATGGGTCAGTGCTCAAAATTGTTTTACTACTATTACTTATTTTTATATTTTCTTACAAGTTATAAGGTGTTTTTTATAGGTATATCGATTAAAGACAAATAAACTTAAACAAACCTTTAATAAAATAAAAAATTCAATGTAAAAACTGAACTGTACTAAATCAGTGACTTTTATGGTATTGCTTCATTTCATTTAAAGACAAATAAACTTAAACAAACCTTCAATAAAATAAAAAATTCAATGTAAAAACTGAACTAAACTAAATCAGTGGCTTTTATGGTACGGCTTCATTTTCTTTGAAAGCTTCGAAATGTTTGGGGAATAGTTGGATGTTTTTAGTAAGACGCATGAAGTTGAGTTTTCTGCAGTGATTCTGTTCCGTGATGAATTTATTATGAATTTCATTTGTGAAAATATCTGCTCACATGTATAACTCGATCCAAATGCTGAAAGAAGAGTAAAAGATATTTTCTTAAGAGAAGAAAACTTGGACGAAAGAGATGCCCAACATGTAGATATCGGAGATCCGACAAAACCCCCACACGAAAAAAAAAAACCACCGACAAAACCCCCGGCGACAAAACACCCACCGACAAAACCCCCACACGAAAAAAAACCCGCAGACAAAACCCCCGGCGTCAAAACACCCACCGAAAAAAACCCCAGCGACAAAACCAGGGCCCCCAGCCTTCGTTAGGTAGCCTTATAATTGTTTTTCTTTTTCTTTTCCTTGTGGGTTTGCAGCATATATATATATATATATATATATATATATATATTGACGATTGGTTAGGTTAAGTCGTAATATTTTTGTTCCATCTGTAGTGAATACTCTTATTTTAGTTTCAAGTTAAATGTTAATTTTACCGTCTTGAATTTCGGAATAGCTATAAATTCATTTTAAATTAGTTACCCCTCATAATTCAATTGTGAACCACATTAATACTAATTTTATGTATACTATATTATTTTATTGTATGTAAACATAATTAATTATATATCACAATTGTCAGTTAATTATTTATATTCAAATAATTATTTTAATCTAATACCATGTCCATTTTACAAATAAATAATAGAAATCCAAGGGTTATATTTTCCACCTTTGGTACTGTCGCAGTTTCGCCTAACGGACTCAATACGGCTAGTGAGATAATCACTGGTTGGCACTTAACTAGCGGCAGTGCTTATGGCTACATCATCCAGGTTAACCTATACCGGATAGATCGCTACGGTCCCAAGCCGTAGCTTGCCTAGGCCAACGACGACGACGTAAACCAACAATTGGTGACTCCGGAGTTGGATTCCCCCCTTTTACCCGAACGACTAGGATAGACTGTAACGTCGTTCGTGCCCATCACCCCCTTCACCCGAGCGACTAGGACCAGACTGTAACGTCGTTCGTGCCCATCACCCCCTTCACCCGAGCGACTAGGATCAGACTGTAATGTCGCTCGTGCCCTCTGCCCCTCACCCCTGCCCGTGCGCTCTGTGCCTGCGCTCGTCTCAACCTCCACTCCTTCGTTGGTAACTTGTCGTCTTGCTTGTACGTCAGCAAGCATAGGAGAAGATGCCTGACGACGCTGGTGCCATCTCCCACTTGAGCGTAAAGCTCCCCGTCTTCTGGCCGGGTGATCCATTTATTTGGTTCCACCAAGTGGAATCACAATTCAACTTGGGAAGGATCACCGCTAGCAGGACGAAATACGATCATGTTTTGTCCTCTCTACCAGCGAGCATCATCTCTGAAGTCCGTGACGTCATCGTGTCTACTTCCACGAGTGAGGACCCATACAACGATCTGAAGTCTGCCATCCTGTGCCGCACCACTGTCTCCGAGCGTGAGAAACTACATCAGTTAATCTCAAAAGAAGAACTTGGAGACCGTAAGCCCACTCAAATGCTGAGGGCTATGCAGTGCGCTCTAGGCGAACGCGCACAAACCTTCGATAAGGACATCTTTAGACAGTTGTTCTTGCAGAAACTTCCTCCATCAGCTCAGCGTGTCTTGGCCACTATGGATCCTGCTACTCCAGTTGATAAACTAGCAGAAACTGCCGACAAAGTAGTGGAGATTGACACAGCTCCGGTCAACAACGTGAACACACAATCGGAACTGGAGTTGAAAGTGAAAGAGTTAAGTCAACAACTCAACCACGTTTGTTCTCTGCTACAAAATCAACGGCAAAGAAGCCATTCTCGGTCAAGATTTACGAAGAGGCATCGTTCGAGTTCCGGGAAGATCTGCTTCTACCACTCGAAATTTGGAAAGAAGGCTAGGAAGTGCATCTCCCCTTGCAATTTTTCGTCGGAAAACCCCAGCAGCGAGTCCTAATGGCGTCTAGTACTCGCACTGCCAACCTGTTATTCATAAAGGACAGGAACTCTGGTGTCAATTTCTTGGTCGATACCGGAGCGTCAGTCAGTGTATTCCCTCAAAAATCTGGTCATAAGCACTCGGAATCTCCGCCTCTATACGCTGCTAACGGTTCACGCATACCCACGTAAAAAAAAAAAAAAAAAAAAAAAAAAAAAAAAAACGTACTCAGTCGCGTGAACTAAACTTGGGCCTTCACCGATCCTTCAAGTGGATTTTCATCTGTGCTCAAGTGCAGCATCCCATAATCGGCGCTGACTTCCTCCAGCATTTCAAACTCCTGGTGGATCTTGACAAGCGACGCTTATGCGACCAGGCCACACTGCTTTCTGTTCTTGCCAAACAGGTTGCCCTTCCGGACGCCTCGAACTCTGCACTTTCCCTCGTTCCCCCTAATTCCATGTACCAGTGCCTTTTCCAGCGATATCCAGGAATTCTTCAACCTATGCAGATGGGTGATACCATTAAGCACACCATTACCCATCACATTACAACAAAAGGTCCCCCTGTGTTTGCAAAACCCAGACGTCTTGCCCCGGACAAACTGAAAGCTGCCAAATCGGAATTCCAGCTTATGATAGATCTTGGGATAATAAGACCTTCCAAAAGCAGTTGGTCCTCTCCCCTACACCTGGTCCAGAAGAAGTCAGGAGACTGGAGACCATGTGGGGATTACCGGTTTTTGAATTCGACAACCATCCCGGACCGATATCCGGTACCAAATGTCCAAGACTTTACTTCTCTTCTCCACGGCAAATCTATCTTCAGTAAAATAGATCTCGTTAAGGCTTTCCACCACATTCCCGTAGAGCCTTCGGATATTCCCAAGACTGCAGTTTGTACACCATTTGGGTTATTCGAATTTGTGAAGATGCCGTTCGGGCTACGGAATGCTGCGCAAACCTTTCAGAGGTTTATAGATGAGGTCACCAGAGGCTTAGACTTTGTTTATGCCTACATCGATGATTTGCTTGTGGCCAGCTCAACGGAAGAGGAACATAAGGAACATCTTTCACTCCTCTTTCAACGCTTAGAACAATACGGTGTTACTATTAATGCATCTAAGTGTGTGTTTGCACAGCCAACCTTGGAATTTCTTGGTCACACATTTCGCAGCACGGAATTACCCCCCTTCAGGACAAGTGTGAAGTGATAAAAAATTACCCTATGCCAAATAATCAGAGTGAGTTACGTCGGTTTCTAGGTTTGGTAAATTATTACCACAAGTTCATTAAAAACTGTGCCAGTGTTCTTGCTCCTCTACACGCTATGATCACACACAAACGCAAGGTAACGAAATTGGTATGGTGTAGCGATAGTTTACAGGCGTTCGACAATGCCAAAAATGCTATCAATAGTGCATTGTCTCTGTCATTTCCTATCAGTAATGCCCCCCTAACTCTGACGGTCGATGCATCAGATGTTGCGATCGGTGGGGTGTTGGAACAAACCATTAACGGTCAACAAGCACCCATCGCGTTTTACTCGAAAAAGCTGCAGCCAGCCCAAACGCGTTATAGTGCTTTCGGACGTGAACTTCTTGCTATTTACTTAAACGTGAAGCATTTTCAACATTTCCTTGAAGGCCGAGAGTTTTGTGTTTTTACCGACCACAAACCTTTGGTCACTGTCTTCAATAAAAACAGCTGTAACCACTCTCCCAGAGTCATCAGGCAACTCGATTATATCTCGCAATTTACCACAGATATCCGCCACATCAAAGGTGTCTTGAACACTCCAGCGGATGCACTTTCAAGAATAGAGATTACTTCTGTTACCCTCAGCTCTACACTGTGGAATGCTATTGCACAGGATCAAGATAAGGATACGGAACTACAAGACCTGCTCAGAGAAGACTCCACTCACTCACTTTCCCTCAAGAAAATGAGTATGCCAGGATTGTCTGTGCCCCTCTATTGCGACGTATCAACAGCTGCTATTCGCCCTTATGTCCCTCCATGTCACAGACAAGCAGTCTTCACGGATCTTCATAAGCCCTCCCATCCTGGTATCCGTGCTTCGCAACACCTGGTTGCCTCTCGCTTTGTTTGGCCCTCGATGCTGAAGGATGTCAAACATTGGACCAAAACGTGCCTTGCCTGCCAGCGTGCCAAAGTCCAAAGGCACACCAGGTCCCCCTTTGACGCATTTCCGCCCCCATCCCAGCGATTTGAGGTAATTCATGTAGACATTGTTGGCCCTCTTCCAGTGATTCAAGGCCAACGTTATCTGCTCACCTGTCTCGACCGCTTTTCCAGGTGGCCTGAAGCCATCCCACTTCCTGATATCCAAGCGGACACTGTTGCAAGAGCCTTTCTTCATGGATGGGTATCAAGATTTGGATTGCCGACAAAAGTCATCACTGACCAAGGTCGCCAATTTGAGTCTTCGCTTTGGAAGAAGTTTACCAGCTTGTTGGGTACAGTACATGCGCATACCTGTGCGTATCATCCTCAAGCTAACGGCCTCGTCGAACGCTTCCATCGCCAGCTGAAGTCATCCCTTATGTGTCACGAAGACTCCCATTGGATGGATAAGCTTCCACTCGTGTTGCTTGGTATTCGCTCTGCATTTAAGAGTGATCTGAAGACTACAGCGGCTGAACTAGTCTATGGAACAACACTGCGGCTACCAGGTGGCTACTTCACTGCAGGGGATAAGTCATGCGATCCTACGGAATTCGCTCAAACACTTTCCTCTCACATGCAGTCCCTTCAGCCTGTTCCCCCTCGATTGACTAGCCAACAGAACTCTTTGTTTCCCCAGCCCTCCAGTCTTGCACCCCGTTTTCGTTCGTGTACCTGTCCCAAAACGGCCTCTCCAATGTCCATATGACGGGCCCTATGAAGTTCTCCGACGTACGCGCAAATCATTCCTCATCCAGCGCGGTTCCAAGGTCGACAAGGTTTCTATCGATCGTCTTAAGCCTACGTTTTTGGAATCAACCTTAAGTGAGGTACATGTAGCTACCAAAAAGGTCCCGGGGAAATCTGTGTCGTTCGGAACTCTTTGAACTTCCTCTCTGGTGGGGAGTGTGTAGTGAATACTCTTATTTTAGTTTCAAGTTAAATGTTAATTTTACCGTCTTGAATTTCGGAATAGCTATAAATTCATTTTAAATTAGTTACCCCTCATAATTCAATTGTGAACCACATTAATACTATTTTATGTATACTATATTATTTTTGTATGTAAACATAATTAATTATATATCACAATTGTCAGTTAATTATTTATTCAAATAATTATTTTAATCTAATACCATGTCCATTTTACAAATAAATAATAGAAATCCAAGGGTTATATTTTCCACCTTTGGTACTGTCGCAGTTTCGCCTAACGGACTCAATACGGCTAGTGAGATAATCACTGGTTGGCACTTAACTAGCGGCAGTGCTTATGGCTACATCATCCAGGTTAACCTATACCGGATAGATGCGCTACGGTCCCAAGCCGTAGCTTGCCTAGGCCAACGACGACGACGTAAACCAACACATCCATAAACCAAATATCGGACTTACCTAAATGTTGCATACATTCTTCTGTAGCAAACACGACTCGATTCCTGGCTTCAATGCCACTATCGTGAATAAGAAAAGGCTTAGTATTTTCTCTACCAGTCATAGCCCAATCACCTAAGATTTGTAAATCATTTAAAGATACTGGACCCTTAGGTCGTCCTTCCTGACGCTTTCTTTGAATATTTCTTTTTACTGTACTTAATTTTCCCATAGCAAGTCCTCCTTCTTGAGTCATGCTTTCCAATGAATCCGCGACAACGCGCGACTAGTATTTCCTTTGTTTGATTTGGCCTGTTGATAGTGGGGGTTTTGTCGCATTACCTTATATCGGGGGTTTTATCGGTGGAGTTTTGGTCGCCGGGGGTTTTGTCGCCGGGGGTTTTGTCGGTGTTTTTTTTTTCTTGTGGGGTTTTTGTTGTACATTCGTAGATATCATATGTAGATGATTTTCTTGTTTTCTCAAGGCTAGTTCTTAAGTTTTTTAATTTATCTGTCCGTAAATACGAACTTCTAAGGTCAATCAGCTCCATCTTCATATCTTTAATTCCAAGGAAGTTGAAATATTTTAATTCCAGCAAATTCTCATGTATTTCATCTGGCTTTATGATAAAGCAAAACATTGGACCGTAGGCCTTAAGATTTTTAAATCTTGATTCTAACTCCATTTTAATGGCATGAATGTAGCTTATAAGGATATTCAGATTGGTATCATTAATTTCTTTGTGCGCATTCAGTGAAGGAAAGTATTTGAATGTCCTTTCATGTATGTCATCACGAAATACAGCAATCTTTAAACAAAAACTTTGCCATTCCTCGTAAATTTTAAGGATAGTATGTTCTTTACCTTGGAGTCGTAAATTAAAATCATTGAAATGATTTGTAATATCTGTTAAGAACCTTAATTTTAAAATCCAGTCTCTGTCCTTAAGCTGAGGGAAACTTGCCAATTTCATTTAGGGAAATTTCTATAGCATCGATGCAGGCCAAAAATCTAATCAGAACTTTTCCTCTGCTTAACCAGCGAACTTCAGCGTACATCAATAAATCCTTATATTCACATTCTATTTCCTCTAAAAAAATTTTAAACTTTCTGTGAGTCAAGGATGAATGTCCGACAATTATGTTAGTAATCTTAACTACAACACTCATTACATCATTTAACTGTTTTCAGGATGCTTCTGCGCACAAAATTTCTTCATGAATAATGCAGTGGAATGAAAGTATAGGTCTTCCTACTTCTTCTTCTAATAGCTTGACAAACCCAGAGTTTTTTCCTAACATAGCTTGTGCACCATCTGTTGTCACTGAAAATATTTTTTTCTTCAAATCTAGGCCATTTCCATTTTCAAACTTAAAGAATTCTAGGACTGTGTTCAAGAGGTCAATACCTTTCGTAGTGCCTAACATCGGTGAGAGTGCACATAGCTCTTTATGAACAGTAGGAGAATTTATTGCTGCATAGCGAACAACTATTGCCAGCCTAGCAATATTATTTATATCAGTACTTTCGTTAACAGCTAAGCTAATAACATCACTCGAAAGTAAATCAGTCTTAATCTGCTCACTAACGTCCTTAGACATATCATCGACACGACGCTGAACGGTCCTAGCAGATAACGGCATTTCTTTTATTCTACTTAGAATTTGCTTTTTGTTATGAAAATAAGCGAACAATTCTTCTGAACAGTCAAGGAAAATTTCCTTAAAAAATTCACCTTCAGTAAAAGGTTTACCATATCTGGCTAGCCCAAGTGATGCAACAAAACTAGCTTGTGTTAAGATCTCGTTTGAACTACAGAACTTAAGAATACTTCCTTTCTGCTTGCTGGCATTCTGTACACATTTTTTAATGTATTCCATTTTTTCTTCCGATCCCATTTTAGACAGAGAGGCTTCGTGTTTTGATGAATAATGACGTTCAATATTGTAAGAGCTAGTGGTAATAATTTCTGAACAAAGAGTACATTGAACACGGTCATTGTGCTGAACGCATCCATAGTCTTTCTCCCAGACCGGTTGAAACAGTCTTTTCTTTTTTGATTTTGGCTCAGACATGGGTTTTAATCTGCAAAGCCACAAAATCCTTATTTTTCTATTTAATAAATATGAAGGTAGTAGTATGCCAGCATTTGGGGAGACAGACATGGATCAATTTGAAAATTTCCCCCCTCACCGTCCTTCATGAGGATCCTTCACCGTCCTTCATGATGGTCCCTCCTTTATAAGATATCTTTCATGGTCTTTCAAAAAAAAGAAAATTTTTAAATTAAATTTAAAAAGAAAAAGAAGAAAATTTCATCATCCCCTTTGGGGAAGCAAAAAATAAAAAATAAAAAATTTCATCATCCCCTTTGGGAAAAAAAAACATCCTCGCCTTGAGGGAGGGGGTAATCATCATCCTCGCATTCCTTCACGAGTAAAAATCCAACTGTGGGGATGTTTCATGAGACAAACAAGAACAAACATGCAAAAACAAGCAAACAAACGCTGGAAGCGTTCGTGCAGAAGATCCATTTCTGGAACACCAGCCTTCTGCTTATATATATGTGTATATATTTTATGTATAAGACTGTAGTGTAAGACAAACACCAATGATTTCTTTTACGCCGTCATAATCTCATCGTTTCGGCTTAATATATTAATAACGATACCACTCAAAATAAAATTAAAATAAATACACTCAACTCATAAACAAATTTTGCCTTGTTCTAATATTTTTATAACGAAATAGATCCAAAAATTATTAAATAAATTAATTTTAATTTCATATATCTAACCTAAGGGGAAACTATTATATTGTAATCCATTCGTATATAAACGTGATAACAATCATCATGAACAACAAACATTGTCATATATATATATATCGTAAAGAACGACGCTTGTATAGGAGATATTCCGCGCAAGACGAGAAAGAGAAAACAACAAATGAAAAAATGAAGTACCACCTGGGAATCGAACCCGGGATCTTCCGATTGCCGGTCAGACGCGATAACCACTACACCATGGACTTCACTCTTCCAAATGCCGTAATTCCTCTACATACTCGCAGAAACCAATGCCCCAAGGGGGCACCTCCCGCATGCCGTAACATTATATACATTCAACTGCAAAGAACACGCAGTATAAATAACGTAAAGAACGACGCTTGTATAGGAGATATTCCGCGCAAGACGAGAAAGAGAAAACAACAAATGAAAAAATGAAGTACCACCTGGGAATCGAACCCGGGATCTTCCGATTGCCGGTCAGACGCGATAACCACTACACCATGGACTTCACTCTTCCAAATGCCGTAATTCCTCTACATACTCGCAGAAACCAATGCCCCAAGGGGCACCTCCCGCATGCCGTAACATTATATACATTCAACTGCAAAGAACACGCAGTATAAATAACGTAAAGAACGACGCTTGTATAGGAGATATTCCGCGCAAGACGAGAAAGAGAAAACAACAAATGAAAAAATGAAGTACCACCTGGAATCGAACCCGGGATCTTCCGATTGCCGGTCAGACGCGATAACCACTACACACATGGACTTCACTCTTCCAAATGCCGTAATTCCTCTACATACTCGCAGAAACCAATGCCCCAAGGGGGCACCTCCCGCATGCCGTAACATTATATACATTCAACTGCAAAGAACACGCAGTATAAATAACGTAAAGAACGACGCTTGTATAGGAGATATTCCGCGCAAGACGAGAAAGAGAAAACAACAAATGAAAAAATGAAGTACCACCTGGGAATCGAACCCGGGATCTTCCGATTGCCGGTCAGACGCGATAACCACTACACCATGGACTTCACTCTTCCAAATGCCGTAATTCCTCTACATACTCGCAGAAACCAATGCCCCAAGGGGGCACCTCCCGCATGCCGTAACATTATATACATTCAACTGCAAAGAACACGCAGTATAAATAACGTAAAGAACGACGCTTGTATAGGAGATATTCCGCGCAAGACGAGAAAGAGAAAACAACAAATGAAAAAATGAAGTACCACCTGGGAATCGAACCCGGGATCTTCCGATTGCCGGTCAGACGCGATAACCACTACACCATGGACTTCACTCTTCCAAATGCCGTAATTCCTCTACATACTCGCAGAAACCAATGCCCCAAGGGGGCACCTCCCGCATGCCGTAACATTATATACATGCATACGGCATGCGGGAGGTGCCCCCTTGGGGCATTGGTTTCTGCGAGTATGTAGAGGAATTACGGCATTTGGAAGAGTGAAGTCCATGGTGTAGTGGTTATCGCGTCTGACCGGCAATCGGAAGATCCCGGGTTCGATTCCCAGGTGGTACTTCATTTTTCATTTGTTGTTTTCTCTTTCTCGTCTTGCGCGGAATATCTCCTATACAAGCGTCGTTCTTTACGTTATTTATACTGCGTGTTCTTTGCAGTTGAATGTATATAATGTTACGGCATGCGGGAGGTGCCCCCTTGGGGCATTGGTTTCTGCGAGTATGTAGAGGAATTACGGCATTGGAAGAGTGAAGTCCATGGTGTAGTGGTTATCGCGTCTGACCGGCAATCGGAAGATCCCGGGTTCGATTCCCAGGTGGTACTTCATTTTTCATTTGTTGTTTTCTCTTTCTCGTCTTGCGCGGAATATCTCCTATACAAGCGTCGTTCTTTACGTTATTTATACTGCGTGTTCTTTGCAGTTGAATGTATATAATGTTACGGCATGCGGGAGGTGCCCCCTTGGGGCATTGGTTTCTGCGAGTATGTAGAGGAATTACGGCATTTGGAAGAGTGAAGTCCATGGTGTAGTGGTTATCGCGTCTGACCGGCAATCGGAAGATCCCGGGTTCGATTCCCAGGTGGTACTTCATTTTTTCATTTGTGTTTTCTCTTTCTCGTCTTGCGCGGAATATCTCCTATACAAGCGTCGTTCTTTACGTTATTTATACTGCGTGTTCTTTGCAGTTGAATGTATATATATATATGTATATATATATATATATATATATATATATATATCAGTCCTTTTAAAAGGCTAGGATGAATGCGAATACAAGCATTTTATATTTCATAAATTCAAATATCGAAATCTTCCTTTATAGACATACAGGGTGTCCGAGAATTATCTGTACAATTTTTGGCTGTTATTAAAAGTCAACCATGAAGTGCAGAAATTCCAGTGTTGTCCCATTTTACAGAGAATCTCATTAAGTTTTTTCTAATACCACGTTTTGACAAGTTTTTTAGAAATGTACGCGGGTGACAGACAGTGATGATTTAAAAGCAAGAATCACAGCTGCTATTGAGCGAATTGATGTGGATATGCTGCAGCGTACATGGCAACATTTGGAGTATCGATTGGATGTTTTGCGAATCACTAATGGTGCACATATCGAATGTTTGTAACAACGTTACTTTAATAAAAGAAACTTTTGAAAATACAGATTCTAAATAATCTTGTTTAAGAATTTTACGTGTGTTATCAAGAATTTTATTAAAAGATGAAATTGTACAGATAATGTTCGGACACACTGGAATTTCTAAAAAACTTGTCAAAACTTGGTATCAGAAAAAACTTAATGAGATTCTCTGTAAAATGGGACAACACTGGAATTTCTACACTTCATGGTTGACTTTTAATACAGCCAAAAATTGTACAGATAATTCTCGGACACCCTGTATATTATCCAGTTAAACTATAACGGTTGTTCTAAGCTATGCATGAAAATACATCTTCAATAACTCAAGACTAGTTATGCATATTCGAATAGAGTCAAATAGGGAATTATAGAATCAAATATATATATATATATATATATATATAATATATATATATATATATATCAGGGATGGGAAACCGAAATGAATTTCGATTCGAGTTTCGATTTCAGTTTATAGTTTTGAGAAATATCGATTTCGGTTTCGATTTCGGTTTTTTTCATTTTTTTTCGATTCAGGTTTTTTTTCGATTTCGGTTTTTCATATCGATTTCGATTCGAGTTTCAATTTCGATTTCAGTTTTTGAGATTTCAATATAATATGTTCATTATTTACATATAATATGAGCTTTTATCTATTATTTCTGCACACTTATTCCAAATAAAAAAGTTGTGCTATTGGATGATTATTTACATTTAATCAGTACTATATCTTGAAGTTGTCTTCATTTTTTTTCAGTAAACTTTTTCATATTATTTCTACAACTTCCCAATTAAGTTGTAAGATTATCTTGATTTTGTATGAGTGGAAAATAACATGGTTGCTAGTAGATAAATTTGTAATTAATAATATTTAGAAGGAAATTAAACAAAAAAAAGTGATAACATTTTATTAAATGTACAACAATTATAATTACAAGTTAAAATTTGATCGAACAACTAAAATGTTGTCTATGTTTTCCGGTAATAAATTGTTCCTTTGAGGACTTAAAATTCTAAAAATAGAAAATAGTCTTTCTACGCTTACTTGAGTCATAGGAGAAGTATGCACAACTAAAGCTAATTTATACAGATCTTCATATTTAAATTTCATAGCATTCCACCAGGTAATTAAATTTGTTTCTGCTGGTACCCTATTTCGGTTTGAACTGATATTTTCTATCGATTTCGATTCCGATTCAAGTTTTTTTATTCTTTTCGGTTTCGGTCTAAATTTCGATTTCGGTTTCTCCAAAAATATCAGTTTCGGTTTTTTTTCGATTTCGCTTCAAGAAAAAATATGGGTTTTATCGGTTTATCGATTTCGATTTCGATTCGGTTTCCCATCCCTGATATATATGCTTTAAAAGAGACCACATTACATAAATTTTATATTTTAGAAGTACAAACATCGAATTTTATTTTCCATCTTCGCCATGAATTCTTTCCACAGTAGTAAATAACAAATTGTTAACCTTAAGTTTCTGTAACCCAGTAATTGCAATTGTCTTTTTATTTTATTCCTCCTTTATCTATAATTAAAAGTTTACTCAGTTACCATTTCATAAGAGAATCAGCACCTATGAGCTTAAAGAATAATGTAATTTTCTTGGCTTATTTCAAATCAGATAAGTTTACCAACAATATATAACACACACACACACACACATATATATATATATATATATACCGTATATATATACACTCTGAGTATATATAAAACGCAATAAAAGGATAGCTAAGTTTGTGCTAAAATACTATTTTTTATCATAGCCGCCTGAAAGAAAACTGTGTGTTGATTTTCTCAGGGTATACCATTTTTAACAGAGATTCTCTCTCTCTCTACATATATTTGAATTGTAGAGAAACTTTTATTATCACTCTTTCTATTTCGTCATGACTAACACCTATTAACAGTTCTTCAATTAATACTTCTCTAATTTAGTTGCTGTTAGCAGCTTCCTATTTTTTTATTCTCGTAATATTCCATTCTTTTCATTTTTTACACGCGTGTCAGTCACAATCATACCATTTACAACAACGTACATACGTGCCTGATTGTAGTAAGATGAACCAATCCACAATCTTTACATTTTCAAGCATACAGTTATACATCTCTGCACGAATAAACTGTTATTACTTCTAAATTCTCAGATCTCATACGAAACGTTGATAAAGAAACTTTTTCAAAACCAATATATGTATATAATCCACCATACGGCTTTTACACATGTATTTAAAACGTAAAACTTAATTACTAGTCATGCATATTTACACAAGTGAAATCCAATGGCATATTATATATAAAGAGCAGAATGTCGGCATCATTCAACCAGAGGACAGGAAGTGTTTAAGCCCCTTTCCTGCATAATTATTCATTTCATGTAATAAAATACATCTTTCTTTCATGAAACGATCCAGCTAATTAAATTAGCTAATTTTCAATATTCACCACAACAGTTGACAAGACACTTCAAAAGCCATCCTTGTGATAAATTTGTTTACCAAGAAATATATATATATATATATATATATATATATATATATATATATATATATATATATATATATATATATATATTTCTACGAAAGTGGAAGGCTTTGTAACTAGGTTGACTAGGGCATACTTTTGGGATATTTTCACATTTAGCCATTTTACCGCCTACTAGCAACGTGCTATTGTAAGAGCAGAAACGGTAATACTTATTTTGTAAATCATTTCAGTTTAGAATACGTTTGACTATCTGTATTATATATCTAGCGAAGCAGCGGTAGGAGTTATGGCTTTCTGTGAAGATTTTGATTCCATCCACAGGTTCGAACAATCAACTCATCTTGTCCAGGTGTTGTTACTGAAAATCTAGTTCATTTTAAGTACCGTATCAGTATTAGGTCTACAATACAATAAAATGTTGCTACACAGCTTCACTTTCTTATTGGTGTTAAAGCATAGTACGGAAACCGAAAAGGGAAAAAAAAAGATTGAAAGAAATTCAAGTTTTTAATTTGGTATGTATTGCTGAAGGGAAACACACACACACACACACACACACACACAGAGGATTTCTTTGCAGGTTATTCAGAGTGTAAGGCTGTAGGTTCGTACCTACTGTGATTTGCGTTTAACACAGATTCACGTCCAAAATGTTCTAAATCTTAAGATTTGTAATCTTTCAGAACTAATGTGAAACCTTATGCTATTTTAGAGCTAATGAGACATTATTAATTTATAAATAAATAATGTATTACAGGAAATAAATTATTATCTATGTTTGTGATGTATTACATAAAACTATAATAACAATAACAATGATAATAGGCTTAATAATTTGTTACCACTAAACAAATATTGTGATTATAATTATGGCTATATATGATCTTTAACAATACCGTATCACCCCGTTTGCTAGCCTATAGATTAGACACACTAAAATCTTGATAACACAGTTTATATGCATGAGGATAATTCTTTTTTCTGCAAACAATCATCATATAACGTCGTATTATTGCATTGTTACTTTATAATTTTTTTTTTTGATAATTCTGATGGAGAGATGAGTTTCAATCTCTTAATTATGTTTACGATGTATTAAGTCCAAATAGCTTTATTGAAATCCGTCTATCAGGATATATATATATATATATATATATATATATTATATATATATATATATATATATACAGGGCGTCCCAAAAAAATGTATACACACTTTAACAGCTGATAGCTCAATTGATGTTTCTTTCTTTCCAAGTTAAACCCATTAGAATTAATAATGGCAGTCAGACTAAGCTTTGAACAAAGGAAATTCATTCTAAAATGCTACTGGAAGTGTGAAAATGCAGTTGAAGTGCAAAGACAGTTTAGGAGGGAGTTTCAAACAGATCCACCAACGCGACTTACCATCACTCGAATTAGAGATAAGTTTGAAGCCGATGGAACTGTTCAGAATGTCCACAAGAAGCGTTCCGGAAGACCACGGACATCGACAAGCCCCACAAAGCAAGAAAGAGTACTGGAAACGTATCACCAAAGTCCAAGAAAATCTGTGCGGCAAGCGAGTCGTGAGGTAGGAATTTCAATCGTCTGCCCAACGCATTTTGAAGCGCTGTCAATGGAAAAGTTACATTCCAAGATTAGTCCATGCTATTAATGAAGATGATCCGGACCGAAGAGTGGAGTATTGCGAGTGGTACTTGGCACGATGTGGATGTGGATTGGACGAAGGGGTTTCGTAGAATACCCACCGCGTTCACCAGACCTCACACCACTAGACTTTTTTATGGGAATACTTAAAAGACAAAGTCTACGCTATAAAACCTGCAACAGTCGCTGAATTGAGAGCAGCCATTGAACGAGAATGCACACAAATACCAAACGAAATGTTTCGTGATGTTTGCGATTCCATTGCTTCGCGTTATCAGCAGTGCCTGGACCAGAACGGACGTCAGTTTGAAAACAGGCGTTGACAAAACAATTAAATAATGTCTGTAGATTCTATTACATTTTGAAAATGAAATGTTTTTTAATAAACACTGCCTTTATAAGTATTTAAAGTGTGTATACATTTTTTTGGGACGCCCTGTATATGGAACGTGGTTCGCATTTCACGTTAAACTGTAGACCTAAAGTGGTACGACAAGCTTGACCTTCATCAGAATGAACATTTCGGTCGGTAGCATAATATATAACGAAGATCACCAGCCAAAGCATATATATATATATATTAATTACTTTTGAATTGTATTAATACAACGCACACAGCTCAAACATTGATCATGGAAACTTCTTTTAAATATGGAAATGCAAAAGTTGAATTCACAGATTTCCTCTTTTCAATAAAATGTTCAAAACTGAAAGTCGCAGCGTTTGACTAAGTTCCACCCACAAATTTCCTAGAAATGTGACATCATTCACAGCAATTGATTCTTTATATAAGATCCTGATTTCGGAACCCAATTATTCAAGACCGAAGTAATTTGTTAGAAGCAACTTCGTAAGTAAATTTAGACTTTAAATAAAAGCAGAGCGTACTTATCTCTCTTCATTCTACCATCACACTACAACATGTAAGTAATTTTATACAACATTTAAAGTCATTGAGACCTCTACACTTATTTTAAGTTCACTAGCCATTTAGATTTTGAGAGAAGCTCATGAATTTGACTTTATAGGTTGTGGATATGACGAGCAAACTCTTGACAGCTTTACTATTTTGTAAATTTACGATCTCATTAGCTTTTTCCTCAATTATTTGTACTTGTACATATCTTTGTATATAATGAATGTGTATATTTTTGTGCGGGTACACACACACACACACACACACACTAGCTTCCTGAGTCTGGTTCGGGGTCTGTGAACCACGCCAAAGGTACACCTTTCTTTTTGCACAAATGACATATTCATACTGAATACACTCTGTTGCGAATAGCATTAGAACAAATAAAGTTAAACCAAGGTGTTTTAATATTAACAGTAGGGATAAAATATGGGATGTACACCTCCAATCCTCCATGCCCGAGAGAAGCAAATCTCTGATGAGCTCAGTACACCCAGAAGGGCCACGACCACGGAAATCACAGCAGTACTGCTTAAGGACGCACCAATAGTGATGCTGAAGGGACCAAAGGCGCCTCCTCTTGGAGGATCCAAAAGCCGTATTGGTGCGATAGGACAGGAAACAGCTATAAGATTGTGATCGGAGGTCCCCAACGAAGAGAAAGGTTTCACAGAGTAAGGAGAAGGATGAGAGGTAATAAATAAATCCAGAATGTTGGGCCTATTTCTATTGCAACCGGGGATACGAGTAGGATAATCTGCTACAGGTCATTTAGGATAGAAAAGTTGTAATCTAGTTCACCAGGGTTGGCAATGAAATGTGAGGAGAGCCAAAACTGGTGGCGAACATACATACCTTATGAACCTTATGAACCTTATGTTGTTTCGTGTGTTGGTCTCTCTTCACACGGAGGTCAAGCTGGTGGCCCCGCCTCTAGGTCTGGCCTGGTGGAGGAGCGAGTTACTTTCTTGCGCTCTCCACCGTACATAGCCAGGCACGCCCGGCTCATCTGGTACTGTCCTGAGCCAGGCATCCAGTCTTTTCTTGAAGACTTCAACTTTGACCCCCGTTACGTTTCTGAGGTCCTTAGGAAGCTGGTTGAAAAGTCTTGGCCCCCTGACAACCAAGCTATTTTCCTTCAGGGTTGAGGAGGTCCCTTGTCGTGCTTTTAAATTGGGAACACTACACATTCTACCTTTCCTATTTTCCAGTGTTGTTTGAATGGTAATTGGGTTTAGTTTTAGGTTTGGTACCAGTTTTTCGATCATTTTCCATATGTAGATTATGATGTACCTCTCTCTTCTTCTTTCCAGTGAGTACAGATTGAGTTTACGTAGTCTTTCCCAGTAGTTGAGTTCTTTGCAGCCATCAATCTTGGCTGTGAAATGCCTTTGCGTTTCTTCTAGTTTATTAGTTTCTTCCTTTTTATATGGGGACGTCAAAACTGAGCAGTATTCAAGTTTTGGTATAATCAGTGTTTTTAGCAGGGGAATCATTACTGTCCTGTCCCTTCTCTTGAACGTTTTTAGAACCTGTCCGGCGACTCTTTTTGCTTTATTTATCGCTATCTGATTTTGTGTTTCGAATTTCGCATCATCTGTCATTATTATCCCGAGATCAATCGCTTTCATGCTTCTCTGAATTTCCTGTCTATCTGGAGCATAACACTAGGCAACAAAGATTTTGTTACAGAAGACCAAATAGGTGCTCCTAGCTAATTTCAGTATGCTGATTTCAAATCTATAATTAGATTTTTTCTATCACGTCTAGATTTTGTGTAAAATGCAAATCACTTTTAGTAAAATTTTCTACCACGTCCAGATTTTGGTTTTAATCGGCTTAATGCCAATAATATGAAACTTGCTTTTCAAGGTTAAAGCAATTTTTTTTGCCAACTATATACAAATTCGAACAATTTTGATAAATAAAATTTATCCCGAGTTGGCAACACTGAGTCAAGAGCATAGTAACGGGCAACGGCCCAACGGTCAGTCGCTACGTGACAGTCAAGCAGAACGGTTGTTGAAGCTCTCTGCTGATGAGCAAGTGACAGGTTGTGGTGACTTATGTGTTTTTATAGCATTTGTTTTGTACTACGGTGTGTATTTCTTTTTATTTTGCACATCGTAATAATTACTTTCTACGTTTTTTCAGATATTGTATGGTAATTCAAAATGGCATCAAATAGACGTGCTTGTGTAAATCACCCAGACAACTTCTGCTTTGTCTGTGGACAATATACACCTAAGCCACAACGTAGAAACATAACAACAAAGATTAAACTTGCCTACAAGTGTTATTTTGACTGTAAGTTAGGAGACCAACAGAGGGACTGGGCACCACATATTTGCTGTGCACAGTGCAATGCAATGTTAATAGCTTGGATGAATGGTAAAAGAAAAGCTATGCCGTTCTCAGTCCCCATGGTTTGGCGTGAGCCGAAAAATCACTTCAATGATTGTTATTTTTGTTTGACAAAGATTGCTGGTTTCACAAAGAAAAACAAATCAAAGATCACGTACCCAAACTGCGAATCAGCAATGAAACCAGTACCACATGATGAAACAAATCCACCACCAGTTCCACCAGCAACGATAACAGACAGCAGTTCATCTGAAGATTCTGCTAGTGATATAGAAACAGGGAAAGATGGCATATATGTTCCAGATGCAAATATTTCCCCACATTTGTTAAGTCAAGCGGAGTTAAATGACTTAGTGCGCGATTTGGAATTACCAAAAGAAAAGGCAGAGTTGCTTGGTTCAAGACTTCAAGAATTTAATCTTCTCCAACCAAACACCAAAGTTTCCCATTTCCGCCATCGCCATTTGCAGTTTTCATCATTTTACTTACAGGAAGAAAACGTTTGTTTCTGCCACGATATCAGTGGTCTGATGCAAGGGATTGGCTGTCGCTATGATCCAAAAGAATGGAGACTGTTCATTGACTCTAGTAAAGCTAGCCTTAAAGCTGTATTACTGCACAACGGCAATGAAAAACCTTCAATACCTGTAGCACATGCCACTGGCCTTAATGAGACTTATGAATCGATGAAACTGCTGCTAAGACTCATCAAATATAAGGACCACACATGGAATATTTGTGGCGACCTTAAAGTTGTATCATTACTTCTTGGGTTACAGTTGGGCTACACAAAGCATATGTGCTTTTTGTGTCTATGGAACAGCAGAGATGACAAGAACCACTACAAAAAACATGATTGGCCATCTAGAACTGAACATGTTGTTGGTAAATACAATGTGAAACACCCAGCACTTATTGACCCTCAGAAAGTACATCTTCCACCACTTCACATTAAACTTGGCCTTATGAAAAATTTCGTGAAGGGTATGGATCATCAAGGTAGTGGTTTCCAATTTTTAAAGGATAAATTCAAAGGAATATTGACAGATGCTAAGCTAGAAGTAGGAGTTTTCACTGGACCACAGATCCGCAGTGTCATCCACGACTCATCGTTTCCATCTAACCTAAATGAGAATGAACTAGGAGCATGGACATCTTTCGTTGAAGTTGTCAAAAATTTTCTTGGAAACCACAAAGCTGAAAACCACCGTAAACTCGTAGAAAACATGCTTAAATCTTATGAAATAATGGGATGCAGAATGTCTTTGAAAATTCATTTTTTACATTCTCATCTTGACTTCTTCCCGGCCAACCTTGGGGCTGTAAGTGACGAGCATGATGAGCGCTTCCACCAACAGATCTCAGTTATGGAAAACAGATACCAAGGTAATTTCAACCCAAATATGATGGGAGATTATTGTTGGTTCCTGCAGAAGGAGAGCTCGTCATCCTACAAGCGACAAAGGAAGAGGACACACCAAAGTTTCACTTAAGAACAGGAATTTGCCTTTCAGTAGTAACAACAAAATACTAACGCGCTTTGGGTGGATGGTTGGGCGCAGGGGTGGTAACTCCGCCAGCGGAATTCCGCTGTCTGTCTTAAGCCAGAATAAAGGAGGAAAGACATCCCTGTTCACTAATTATTTAAGTATGCTTAACATAAAACGTGGCACGGAAAAGTAGCTTAGACGGCTTTCGTAATAGAAGCGGGTGAGAAAAAAAATGAAAAATAGGGGTTTTCGGTTACACAAAATCTGGACGTGATAGAGAAATTTTGATATCAGATCTGAAATCAGCATCAGCGCTTTAGTAGGAATCAGTAGTTCACGTGTCTGTAACAAAAAAAAAGTTGAAATTTGTTGCCTAGTGTAATATGCAGTCTGTTTAAGTTCTTCTTTTCTACCATATCTCAAGAGCTGAAATTTCTCGGCGTTGAATGACATGTTGTTGTCTTCTGACCATTTGTATATTTTGTTCGTGTCCCTCTGCAAGGCCTCCACGTCATGTACATCGCTGATTTTTCTGCTGATCTTTGTATCATCTGCAAAGGATGTTACTATCCTATTGCTGTTTACTCCGCTGTCTATGTCTGTTAGCATGATAATGAACAGGAGTGGGGCCAGTACTGTCCCTTGTGGTACTGAGCTGCGTACTTCCGATTCTGATGATGATATACCTTGAATTTTGACGACCTGCAGACGATCACTAAGGAAGTTGTAGATCCATTTTCCCACTTTGCCTGTTATTCCCATGTCTTTAATTTTATGTCCTATTATACCATAGTCACATTTATCGAAAGCTTTAGCAAAATCTGTGTATATAACATCGTAGTTGTCATTGCCTTCCAATGCATCTAGGATATTGTTGTAGTGCTCTATTAGTTGTGATAGGCATGATCTACCTGATCGGAATCCATGCTGATTTTCGTTGAATCTTTCCCGTGTCTCCAGGAAATCATAAATTTTCTGTCTAACTATTCTTTCAAATACTTTGGTGAGGTGGGACGTCAATGACACTGGTCTATAGTTCTTTGCTTGAGATCTGTCCCCTCCTTTATATATAGGGACAATGTTTGCTCTTTTCAAGATGCTCGGTATTTCCCCAGTGTCTAGGGATCTTCTCCATATCCAGTATAAAGGTGTAGCTATTTCATTTTTACAGTTTTTAATCAATAGTGCGTTCCAATTGTCCGGACCTGCAGCAAAATGTAGTTTCATTTGTTCTATAGCTCTCGCTACATCTTCTGGTGTAAACTCAAAGTCTGTTATATACTCTCCTTGCAATTCCTCTTCAAAGAATGCATTTATGTCAGGTATCGCTTTGTCACTTTTTGGGGTACTGAAAACTGATTCATATTGAGCTCTCAATGTATCAGATATTTCTTTTGGATCGTCGGTTAGTTCATTATTTCCCGTCCTTAAGGGCCCAATAGCGGCGCGCGTTTTGGTTTTCCTTTTTGCATAGCTATAGAAGTTTTGGATTTTCCTTTATTGCTTCTACCGCCATTTCCTCTTCCCTCTCTGTATGGTCCTTAATCAGGGCTTGTATTTCCCTATCGATACCCTCCAGTTTTTCTTTTATTATTTTCCTGCCATTATCTCCGCAGTTTCCTAACTTCGCCTCCACTCTC
The DNA here is from genome assembly GCA_023014485.1 of Bathynomus jamesi. Classification (NCBI taxonomy): domain Eukaryota; kingdom Metazoa; phylum Arthropoda; class Malacostraca; order Isopoda; family Cirolanidae; genus Bathynomus; species Bathynomus jamesi. The sequence continues at coordinate 204,139 of JAJOZX010002401.1, read as the reverse complement.
TTTCTTTTGCGGAATAGTCTTCTCTTTTGCCTTTCTAGCCAGCTCCTCTTTCCTTTTGGCTGTGATTTCGGAGCATATTTTTCTAAAATTCTCAGCGCTTTTTCCTCCAAAGTTGTTAGCATTTCTTCCGTTGTTTTATTCTCGAAAATTGTTCTCCATTCTATTTGGGCCATGTGCGATCTGATTGCTTCCCAATTTATAGTCTTCGAGTTTAAGTTAAAGGCCCCGAATTTACTTCTTTCCACAATATGTGTATTGTCTTCTAGTGCTGCCATCATATTTGTTGATATCTCGATTAAGTTGGGGTCTGAGATAATGGTTGGGGTTATTTTTATATCAGCAATCAAGTTCGTGTTATTCGTGAATACCAGATCCAGGCAGTTATTTTTTCTGGTATTTTCTGTTATCTCCTGTGTCAGCATAAACTCGTTTGTGAGAGCCATCAACATTTTTGCTTGTTCCTGATCTTCTCTTGTGCCCCCCTTGTCCTGGTGAATATATATATTCCTATTCACCTTTTTGTATTTTATAAATGGGAAGTTAAAGTCTCCGCAGATCATTATATTGGGGGATGGAGGGTTTATGGCCTTTATTAGCTTTCTAATGTCATCAATGGCCTCCGAGAATTTTTCGGTTGGGGTGCTTGGAGGTCTATAGATGACTATTACTATCAAGTTTAGTTTTTCTATTTTCACTGCTAGGAGTTCCACATAGCTGTTTGATTTACTTATTATCGTCTCTGTCATATGACCTTCCTGTACATATATAGCACAGCCACCTTTCCGTCTCGTCGTTCTATCCGCTCTTAGTAAGTTGAAGCCCTCTATATTTATCTCTTTCTTATCAATACAATGTTCGCAGTTTTCACAATTTCCTTGGCAATCTTTAAGATGAGTTTCTGTGAGGCATGCGATGTCTGCCCTTGTTTCGTCCATAAATCCTTTCAGGTACGAAACCTTATTGAGTGATTGGTTTGGTCTTATTCCTTGAATATTAGCCAGGACAATTTTTATGTTCTCTGTTTTTCGTTGCCCCTTGTGCATTTCAAGTTCGTTTTCCTTCGATATCGCTTGATTCGTTGCTCTATGATCCTCCGAAAGAGATCCATTTCCTCCTACTTGTATTGGTAGCTTCTTGCCCGGTAGCGATTTGGCTCGGGGGTTTCCAGCTGTGTCAACTGCATGTGGATAACATTTAGCATTCGTAAGGTGTCTGAGATGTTGAAAAAATTTTCTTGTTCGCTTATTGTGTTCCGATTGTTGTTCCTATTGTTATTTTTATTCCTATTGTCATTTAAACTTTTTCCTTTGTTCGTTGAGTCCGTCGGGAGATGTTGATAGTAGCATTTATTCCCGAATTTGCAGGTTCCGTATTTTGCGTAAGTTCTGCAAATGTCCGGGTGGTAGAATTTACATCCGTCTCCAAATTTACAACGACCATTATTATAGAAGAAATTGCATATTGGGGGATGTTCATATATACATTGTCCTCTTTTAAATCTGCAATTTTCTTTTATATAATACCTGCATATAATTCCTTCCCCATATTTACTCTTGGCTTTTGTTTTTTGCTCCTTATTGGGGGACAGTTTTACTTCGTTTACTTGACTGCCCTCTTGTCTTGTCCTATTTGTGCTATTTGTGTTTGTGTCCTTCGTTGCCCTTATGCTCTGTGTTGTTTTTACACTCTTTGTCGCCTGTGTGTTTTCGGCCACATTTTGTGACGGTATTTGAATTCTTTCTATTTCGCCTTTCTCCGTTTCTTCCGTTTTCCACTGTTCTTTGTTTCCACTTTCCTCTTTCATTCTCTTCTCGTAGTCTCTTTCTGCTTTAAATACCGTAAAAGAGTTTAATTCGGTCAAGCAGTTCTCGCAGAAAAATTTTATTCCATTAAACTGCTTTGCGTTCGTTATAAGGGAGATTTTTTCATCTCCCCATTCTAGGCATTTAAAATCAAAAAGTAGCTGACAGAAATCGCACCAGATCGCCTCTGTCTCAGCTGTTGCAGTTTTACAAATTCCACAGAGTTGCATGTATGCATTAATTTCCATGTTGGTGAAGTGACTCAAAAAGGGGGTATTATGGGAGGTATTGGGTGGGGGATGACTCAAGCTGTGTGAGGGAAAGAATTTTCCGTTACTCCAGGGTAGGGGATGTGGCACGCTGTATACTTCTCACTGATTGGTCCTCTCGACCGTGGCTGCGGGGGATAATGGGGGGATATTTGCGGGCACTTCAAAAAACAAAACTTTCCTCACAAAGAGACTCGGAAAAATAACAAAAACAAATGCTGTATATATTAATTCACTTTGATTTTATTCACTTTTTTGGTATACGCCGCGATTTTTACTTTTTTAAAAAGAAATACCGCTATGCACTATCAATTAACTCACAATATCGGCACCGTTTAAAACTGATTAACTGCAGGATTTTTACTGTAATATCGCTTTTATTCGGACTTCGATCGAAACGCGTGTAACCGCCACAACAGCAAAACATAATATATATATATATATATATATATATGTATATATATATATATACACACACGAGATTTACAACACAAGATAAGATAGCAGTAAACAGAGCAAAAAGAATAACTGCAGATACTGAGAACCTCAAAACGAGTGATAGGAATGTGACGACTACTCTATTGAAATAGCCGATCATAACCATGTTGGGGTACTGTTCGATCGTAACATGTCCATATAAAAAAGATGACATTAGATAGATGGGTTCAGAGAAGCTTCACAGCCAAGATCAAAGGGTGCAAAGAAATAAATTACTGGGAAAGGAATTAGTCATATATTCACTGGAAGGAAGAAGGGGACGATACATCATTATTTACACTTGGAAATAATGGAGAAACTAGTCCCTATTCTTACTCTGAACCCTATAACCCGATAAAAAGCAATGGAAAGTAGAAAAGGAAGACTGTGTCATTCCCCAAATTAAAGGTTAGTCAGGGAACATGCACAATCCCGAAGGAAAATAGTCTTGTTGCGAGAGGACAAAGACTGTTTAAACAGATGCCAAGGAGCTATGGAGCACGAGTGGTGCTGCGACAGACATCTTCAAAAGAAGATTATACGTCTAGCTCAGAACAAACCCAGATGAGCCGTGGATAACGGGTTATGTGAGATGGAGTGTATAAAACTAACTATCTACTTCACCGGGCCATCTCGGAAGAACGGCCGACAAACTTGGGCTTCGTGAAATGTGGAATCATCGCACAGAACGTTCAAAAGGTTGAAAAGGATGGAATATATATATATATATATATATATATAGAGAGAGAGAGAGAGAGAGAGAGAGAGAGAGAGATTAAACAATGTTTAGTGCTGTCACTAACTTCAGGGTGGAGAGGTGTGGATAGCATGAGGATCCACCACACATCTGTGAGAAATAACCAGACAGTAGAAATTCCTTGTAGTTACTGGGAAAAGTTGCAAGCTGGTACAAGTATAAAGTTTCAGAGACAAGACATATAGGCAACTGGGGAGATCTTATTCTGCAAATGAAGTGAAACTTATTGAAATTGAAAGAGAGAATTAATGACGATCCTGAAAAATAGCTCTGACATGCTTCTAAAACAGTCTACTGTAGCATTTATTTTATACCTGAAAGGCTACTATGCCAGACCTTCATTGCACAGGGATACCAAACCTCTACTGCAGGGGTTCCAAAATTGTGTTCCGCGGAACACTTCTCACGGTATACAAGTGTTCCGCGGAACACCAATTTGGGAACCCCTGCTCTACTGTATAGTGAAGTATAGACGGCAATTCCCTCATTTAAAATAATAATAACTCAGAATATATATATATATAACTGGGAAAAGTTGCAAGCTGGTACAAGTATAAAGTTTCAGAGACAAGACATATAGGCAAATGGGGAGATCTTATTCTGCAAATGAAGTGAAACTTATTGAAATTGAAAGAGAGAATTAATGACGATCCTGAAAAATAGCTCTGACATGCTTCTAAAACAGTCTACTGTAGCATTTATTTTATACCTGAAAGGTTACTATGCCAGACCTTCATTGCACAGGGATACCAAACCTCTACTGTATAGTGAAGTATAGACGGCAATTCCCTCATTTAAAATAATAATAACTCAGAATATATATATATATATATATATATATATGATGAATAAAACCACGAAGGAAAGGAAACACAGAATGGTGCTCAAGCGCTTTCGTCTAATGACATCCTCAGGAACACTGAAGTACATAAAGAGTTACAGCCTATATATAGGTTACAGAAAAAAAAAAAAATATATATATATATATATATATACAATAAACGGAGAGGTAAAAATAAAAATTAAAGGATTGTGGGAGGAGCATGCAAATTTGTATGGAAAAACTACCGATTTTTAGCACTTTGCTCGAATCCAACACAAGATCAAATGAATTGTTTCGAACCAATGTTATAAAAAAAAAAATTATACTGGAAATCTGCCCGGGTTTTAGCACTCTGCTCTTCTTGTTTAAGTTCGATGTATATAAAAATAAATTGAAAAATAAAAGTGATTAGAGTAGCATACAAGTTTACAAAGATTTAGCGTTCTACCCCTCTTATCTAAATCTGTTCTGAAGGAATTCAAAACAACAGGATCGAGTTGAAAAAGACCTTTGTTCATGTTGAAGTTATTTGTAAGTTGGATAATGGCAGACTCAAGAATATTTCTATTAACAATGTTGCTAGAGTGAAATAAAACTGAAGCGTTATTCCAATCAATACAGTGGTATAACTCTGACAAATGGACAAAAAGGGCACTGGACGACTGTACTGTTCCAACGGAATATTGATGATGTTTTATACGTGTGTGCAAATCCTTTCCCGTCTGACCTACGTAAAAGGGCTATTTTTTACTATATTTTTCACAATATTCTTATATGAAAATACTACATTACTATCCAAAAGTTTAAGTACATTAGCAATGCCTAAAAAGCCCGGGAAAAATGGAAGTACTAAAATATTTTTTGACAAAGTACGAGTGTTATTATTCACACGATAGAAAGTTCGTTTTGCCTTGTTGAGACAAGATTCCATAAACGCAGATGGATAACACAGATCACTTCCAATACCGTTGATTTTTTCCAATTCGGCATCGATGTATTCCGGACTGGCCATCCTAAGGGCGCGGAGAAACATTGAAGAAAAAATGGCCTTCTTAGTGGGGGTGTCATGTCCCGAGTAAAAGTGTACGTAGGACAAATTGTTAGTTTTTTCCCGATAGATACTAAACTTAAAACCTGGGCTTTCCCTATGTACACGCACATCCAAAAACGGGATTGAGTTGTCTTGTTCCACTTCTAAAGTAAACTTAATGGAGGGGACTTGATCATTTAACTGAAGGAGGAAGTTATCCAGGTCACGATTCATGGGCCAGATACACAAAATATCGTCGACGTACCGCAACCAAGGGATGCCAACCCCCAGGATTCTCGGAATGCAAGTAATTTCGAAAAACTCCATATAAATATTGGAGAGGAGGGGGCGATAAGGGGTTGCCCATGGCCATCCCAAACACTTGTTGATAATACTCATTATTGAAAGTGAATTTACAGTCTTTGATGCAAAGCTTAATAAGTTCCAAAACAATGTGTGAAGGTAGTGGCAGGTCATACTTATGTAATTCTTGGGAGAGAAAGTCAAGCATATCATCAATCGGCACTTTTGTAAACAATGAACAAACGTTAAAACTGATCAATCTATCGTTGGTTTCAGTACGTGCATTATTCAATTTTTCAGTAAGATCCATGGAATTTTTTACATGTGAATCAGAGATAGTTCCGAGAATGGGGGACAAGACTTTGACAAGCCATTTGGAGAGTTTATAAGTAATAGAGCCCACTGAGCTAATAATAGGGCGCATAGGGTTGCCACGTTTGTGGGTTTTAATAAGACCGTAAAGGTAGGGCAGAGAAGGTGAAGTGGACATGAAAAGCGGAATTAAGTCCTAATGATCTTTGAGAATGCGTTTCAAGCCACTATTAAATGATTTGATGACGTCATCCTAGGGGTTCTTCCTAAGTTTGCTGTATGTGGCCGGGTCCTGGAGAAGCTCGTTCATCTTTTTGATGTAGTCCACTTTGTCCATAATAACTATGGTGTTAGCCTTGTCTGCTTTGGATCGAAAAATTAAAAGTCTCATTCGAAATAGTGAGTGGAGTAAAAAAGCAAGCTCAAAGTGTGTTTTGAACTTTTCTTCGAAACACATTAGTGACGATGCAAAAAGTGCCCTTGGATATGGTATGTCCTTTTTTATTGTTAAAAAACCTTCGGCTTTACAAATTTGTTACAGTCTCGCTTGTTTTGAAAAACAGTGTAATCTCCCTCGGTATTTGTTTAACATAGTTAATGGCCTTGTTTATAGTGCGGCGAATAGTAGTTACGAAGATAACTTTCCTAAACGTTTTCGCAATAGCCTCTCACAATTAAAAAAAGATGGGGGAGCTCCATATTACTAAAGCAGACAAGGCTAGCACCATAGTTATTATGGACAAAGTGGACTACATCAGAAAGATGAACGAGCTTCTCCAGGACCCCGCCACATACAGCAAACTTAGGAAGAACCCCCAGGATGACGTCATCAAATCATTTAATAGTGGCTTGAAACGCATTCTCAAAGATCATAAGGACTTAATTCCGCTTTTCATGTCCACTTCACCTTCTCTGCCCTACCTTTACGGTCTTATTAAAACCCACAAACGTGGCAACCCTATGCGCCCTATTATTAGCTCAGTGGGCTCTATTACTTATAAACTCTCCAAATGGCTTGTCAAAGTCTTGTCCCCCATTCTCGGAACTATCTCTGATTCACATGTAAAAAATTCCATGGATCTTACTGAAAAATTGAATAATGCACGTACTGAAACCAACGATAGATTGATCAGTTTTGACGTTTGTTCATTGTTTACAAAAGTGCCGATTGACGATATGCTTGACTTTCTCTCCCGAGAATTACATAAGTATGACCTGACACTACCTTCACACATTGTTTTGGAACTTATTAAGCTTTCATCAAAAACTGTAAATTCACTTTCAATGACGAGTATTATCAACAAGTTTTTGGGATGGCCATGGGCAACCCCTTGTCGCCCCTCCTCTCCAATATTTACAGTGTGTCTAAAGTCATGGTGGGATTTTAAATAGCTATATTATTGCACCGAAACATGATAATGAGATGAAAAAAAGGCAAATTGAAGAACAACTCTAAAAGAATAACTTTATTTAACGTAGTTCGATATGGGCTCCTCTGGTAGCCCTGCAGACATCTAGGCGGTGATTCAGTTCCAGCCACACACGCCCAAAAACATCAGGAGTGACGGATGCGATAGCTTCCGTGATTCGCTCGTGCAAGTGATGAATATCCCTAATGGGTACACTGTACACGCTTTGCTTGACGTAACCCCACAAATAAAAGTCCAAAGATGTCAGGTCCGGAGAGCGTGGAAGCCATGGCTTCCATCCTCCTCTTCCTATCCATCTCTGTGGAAATTTTTCATTAAGGAATTCTCGAACAACGTTGGCATAGTGCGGAGGAACACCATCTTGCTGAAAGATGACATTATTGTCAATAAATTGGGGTACTGCAAAATGTTCCAACATAGCGAGGTAGTTGTGTGACGTCACAGTGGGTTCCGCGAAGAAAAATGGGCCAATCACTCGATCTCGTGCTAGAGCACACCACACATTAACTTTCGGGCTATTACGCTGATGTTCAACATAGGCACGTGGACAGCCTAGACTAACTACGAGATAAAGGTTAAGCTTAGCCTAGACTAACTACAAGATACAACTTTGAGAGTTGTTCTTCAATTTGGCATTGTTTCATCTCATTATCATGTTTCGTTGCAATAATATAGCTATTTAAAATCCCACCATGACTTTACGGACACACTCTATATGGAGTTTTTCGAAATTACTTACATTCCGAGAATCCTGGGGTTTGGCATCTCTTGGTTGTGGTACGTCGACGATATTTTGTGTATCTAGTAGTATGATTTCAAAATGGGAGAGGAATTTGGGGTGCTTTGAATCCTGCCCCTGGAGGGGCCCCCTGAAGGTCTTCGCCTTCGTTTTGAGGGCCCCCCTTACTTAAGTTCTTAACCCATTTATGGGGTCTCACCGTCCTTAATGAAGGGCATTTGGCCCTTGAGGGGCCCCGCAAGGGGCCCACCCCTCCTCCTTGGGAAAAAAAGGTCTCGTCTTCACCTTCCTTAAAAAGAAAAAAAAAAGATTCGTCTTCACCTTCCTCCTTGGAAAAAAGAAAAAAAAGAAAAAAATGATTCGTCTCCACCTTCCTTCAAAAAAATAGATTTAAAAAATTAAAATTTAAAAAATTAAATTTAAAAAAGAATCGTCTTCACCGTCCTTCAAAAAAAAAAAATTCATCATAACCTTTCACGAGAAAAAATCTTCCTGACCTGTGGGGTTCTTTCATGGTCTTTCAGGAGTCAAACAAAAACAAACAAACATTCGAGTACTTTTTGTTCCGATGTGTTCGCGGTCTCCGTTAGTTTTAGCTGCTGGGGGAATAAACATTCTCACACAACAGACTGATATTCTGTATATAATATATATATATATATATATATATATATATATATATATGATGAATAAAACCACGAAGGAAAGGAAACACAAATGTGTTTCCTTTCCTTCGTGGTTTTATTCATCATAAATATTTTTCACGTGTTACCTTCGTGAAATAATTTTCATATATATATATATATATATATATATATATAGACTGGTCCAACCTATAAGGGTGAATTTTCAAACTTATTATTTCTGATATGGTATCCCTGGATATTGTGAAGAATGGTTAAAGAATTATAAATCCCAATTTTAATGCAAATCGGATAATATTTAGAGGTGCCGCACGGAGGTGAAACATTTCATTTTATTCTCCATTCGGATTATTTATATTAATATTTTTTACCCCTGAGTAGCTGTTATCGGTGCGTTTTTTTAATGTGGTATCCCCTATAGGCCTAATCCACAGTCCTCTAATTTTGTTTCTATTCCATTTATTTCCTTTATCTAAATCCCTCTTTTATTTTTAGATTTTTTTACGTTTGGAAAACGCTTACGGTGCTGCTCTACAATTTGTAGAAGATATTGTTGTTCTACACTTTTCGTAAGATGGCCACTGAAGTTCTTAATTAAAGCAATACCTCTCTCAGCGTTGTCATTTACAACATTCATATTTTTTACATAATTGCTAGCAGCTTTGTAGTCATCATTAGCGTTCCGATCAGCAGGATCTCCGTCCAAAAAAGTCCATTGGCAATGCTAATTTTGTGAAGAAGTTGCGAGTTGTTGAAATGACGAAGCTATCTAGTGTTTTGTCTTGTAGGTTAGGATCATTCACATTCAAATTTATCCGTTTAGGAGGATTTTAAGAGCCATTCACATCCAGCGCCTTCACCATTTCTCGCTTGACTTCCAGTGACGTTTCTTCATCAAGAAAAGAAAGTCCGATGAGCTCTTCATTCAAATACCAGAGATGGCGAGAGAGCGCTTTAGATGCAACTACAGATATTTCTTTATCATCGTAGGATTGAAGTTTCTTGAGAAGAGATAGGTCATTAGCTGGTGCAGAGGAAGCAATGGGTGCTAAAAACCATTCATTTACCTAGCATCGAACAGCATATAATGCAAAACGTTGCATCCCTTCTAGTTCACGTCTAGTGACTCCCATTTCTTTGTGGAAAAGACAAATTTTTATTGCATATATCACTCGCGCCATCCATCGGACACGGTGCAACGCTCCGGGTTGATGGAATTTAATGCCATCAAAAGGAACATCTCCAAGTATATGATTGTCAAATCTAAGAGTTCTCGGTAATCTGCTCGAGGTTGTAATTTAGTCAAATGTTGCCTGCAATTTTCAATTATACTGGGCTTTTCCGGTACATCGATTTGAACAATTTCAAACTTGTTTGTGTCAAAAGTCTTCCATTTATTTTTAAGACGCTTAAATAACAAGATATCCGGACCACCAGTGGCAGCGCCGTGACATTTGTCAAAGACAGATGCTATTACTATTTCGAGAATGTGATGTCGACAAGCTAGTCCGAGGAGCGGCCGTTCAAGTATGCTTTCAATAAGAGTACATGCTCCTTTTTTATAGCCAGTGTTGCTTGCAGTTGTGTCAAAGCACATTGCCTGCATACAATCTCGTAGCCCCCAGTCATCCAAAGCTTCGACCACAGCACCTGCAATATTTTTTCCTGTGCCAGATTTAAGTTTAGGTACTGAGAGAAGCTTAGATTTTCCTCCGCCTGATACAATAATTGGAAGTCTATCCACACTATCATCACCAGTAAGATCTTGGATAAGCTTTCCGTCCCAATCAACTGTTAGAGGAATATCAGTTTCAAATGATTGCTTGATGTCATCCGTAATTTGCTGACGAACTGATATTCGTTTTCTCCGTATTGAACTTCTACTCAGAACAATATCATCAACTTCATATCCAAGAGAAGATGCAGTAGCTGCTACTACTGATACTGCTTGGCGATCACTTAATTTATTTCTGTCCAGTGTCATTGCTAATTCTGTTGATACAACCATTGCTGGTTTATGACTACTAAGTTTCTCCTTCTTTATGGTGACTGGTGTACTTGATGTACTTGGCTCTTTCTCGGAGGAACTACTATTTGACGAAAATTGAGTCACTGTTGTGTTCATTTTCTTTCTCATAGTTTCTTTCTTAACTTGGCGTTGAAATGCTTCATCTCTAGATCTTCTCTTAGATTGTTTGAGAGCACATATTTTGTCCACACTTCCTATGTAGCCTCCCCTCCCCTTCTCTCGTTGAGCTTGTAGAAAAGCTCTGTCTTCTTCTACTGTCATTTTTTGCAGAGCATTGGAATGGGCGATATCAAATAAATCGTCCAAACGTTCTTGAAAAGAAGTTTCTTTATCTATTTGTGTCTGTGAACGTCTAGATTTAGATTTTTGAAGTCCTCTATAATTAAAATACTCCTTTTTCTATTTTTTTCGTAACATTGCGATAGTGAGCAGTTGGTATATTTGCCATCTCCCAAAATTTCAATACTTCAGCGCAAACAGCTTTAGATGCATCTTTGAACGTCTTTTTGGCATGTAGATGATGAAAAATAAGCCGCAGAACGTCACCATAGGATGGTAGCTTTCTTCCACATATTGTCTCAATTGTTTGTCCAATAAGCCACATTTCTGTTGATTTTCTAGTCACTACTGAACTTGCCATATTTTACATCCTGTTTGTGCATGATGCCATTTGACACTCTCCTTCACTGCTATGATGCTATCATCTCAACAACACAATAACATACGTACAGAAGATAACTACTCCACAATCAATATAATATTACTAATTTTTTTATTTCTGATATTTTTGACAGTAGTGCGGCACCCCTAAATATACTTCAAATGAGCTGATATTTTTGTCAGAAGTTATTCTCATAAAGGTTCGCAATAATTTGAGGTACCATGTTATGATTTCCAAATTTTGTGTTTTGGACCAATCTGATATATATATATATATATATATATCGTAAAGAACGACGCTTGTATAGGAGATATTCCCACCAGGTGGTGGGGGGGAGGTCGGCCATTACCATCTAAGCTCACTAGCTCCTTCATCGAGTCAAAGTTAACGGCCCGTAGATTCGCCTGGTTAAGCGTGATGCCCTTCGCCTTTTTTTTATTAAATAAATCCCATAATCAAATTTTTTTTTCACATTTTTTAAAATTAATAAATGCTTACCTGATGGACAGAATTTTCTTGAGAGCAGCTTCTCTCACTTCCAAGTCATCAGACTTCATCATGGAGTACAGCACATTCTCGGGCAGCAAGGCAAAAGCATTGTACTTCAGGTTCTTGAAAGCAACACCCTGGATTTCTTCAGACTGCTGCTTGATCCTCTGGATCATGTTGAAGATGTACAGCTGCTGATTGTGGAACTTGCTGTCCCTTTTGATCTCAAACCAACTGACTGCAGACACTTCCACAATGAACTTGATGGCCTGGTAAAGCTTTTCCTGTAGTTCTGGAGGGTAAGCACCTCTGGTCCACAGACACATCAATCTAATTGCCAAAGTCAACCATCTTGCATGGTTTAATGGTCCAATTTTCCAGGCAGCAAATCTTGGGTTGACTTTGCCCCTGGAAATTCCAAGCACATACTCCAAAAGAAGCCTCTGGTCGCTACTGAGATCATTCAGTGTCTCTTCAGCAAATTCCATGTCATCCAGAGGGCCACTGAGTTTGGTGAATTCCACTTGTGGCAGATGTTGGTAGTCAATTTCACAGAGTTTTCCAAGCGGACCAGTGAAAGCAGTGGGACTTTTGGTACTGCCATCAAGATGCTTGAAAACAGCTCTGAAAGGAAGCTCATTCTGATGGAGTGAACAGCCAATGGTGTGCAATTTCTGCTCAATTTTATTTTCCAGAGCTGTTACAAGGCCTCCCTCCCAGCCAGTGTTTGTATTTGTGTTGTCAAGGAGGACAGCTTTCAGGGTATGAACACTGTTAAACTCCTCCAAGACACTAGCAACTTCTTCACTAAGAAGAACTCCAGTCGCACCTTTAATTGGGATGACTCTGTGAGTAAGATATGTTCCACTTTCAGTTCCCGGCTCCTTTGTGAAAGTCAAATGGTGCTCTTGTCCCTTTCCTTTCTTCAGCTTAGTCTCCCCATTTTCATCCTTAACTTCTCTGTACAGCAAAGTGTCCTTGTCAACTTTCCCATCAACCCCAATACAGACTAACTTTTCCAGACCCTCATTGTGCTTTTCATCACTTTTCACTTTCATTCTAGCTTTTTCCCTGTCCATTTTCGATTTATAAACTATTATCTGTTACACATCAAGGCCAGGCTTTAGCAGGTCCATAGCTTGTAAGTCCAGGAGGAAGGCATTAGCAAGACTTGCCCCAAGATTGGAAGAAAAATCACCCCTGATCAGTTCCATGGCATATCTGGGGGTTTTCAAAAAGCTGTAACCTCCACTTGGGTGCCTCCTTGGCTTGAACTCTTCAGCTTCACCACCAGATGGCTGAAATGAAAATAAAAAATAAATTACTAAAGCGAAAATGGGGGAAAATAGGGGAAAAAGTAGGGAAAAATATGGTTAAAAATCGACTAAATTACTTAAACGAAAATGGGGGGAAAAAGTGGGAAAATAGGGGGAAAAAAGGGGTAAAAATTCAGGTAAAAAGTCGGCGAAAATGGGCGAAAAAAAGAATAAATTACTGAAGTGAAAATGGGGGAAAAAAGGGGGAAATAGGGACAAAAAGTAGGGATAAATTTGGGTAAAAATGGGATAAGATGTAAGAAAAAAATATATTACCTCTCCTGATTCTCCTGAGCTGGATTCAAAAGAAATATCTTGTGAAGGTGTGGAGGCAAAAGTAGCCAAATCCACTTCCTTCTGCTGTTGAATCTGGCTCTGTAATCTTTCTGCTTCAGCTGCAGCCCTCTGGTCTCTCTTCACAGCAGCTTTATCCACAGATCCCAGCTGGAAAGAGCCCTTGGGTCCTATTTTGGCCCTCTGATCTCTCAAGTATTCCCTCTCCTCTACTGGAACCTGAAATATTAAAGTATATTAAAGAGCGGATCTAAAATAAGAGATAAAATCCTGAAAAAAAATTTATTATTAATTTCTATTACCAGGGAGGGAAAGAAGATTACAGGAGGAAAATGCGGATATTTTTCAATTACAAGCATTCAATTTCCTTCCATTTAAAAGGCACCTAATCGCACTAAGTTAGGCCAGTTAAAAGTTTAAAAAATAATAGCATTACCTTCTTACTGGGAGGAAAAGTGCAGATTATGTGCTGTGTTTGACAATTTCCTTTCTTGTACTTCCAGCATTGTCATCACAGGGACGAACTGGTAGCTTACAGGTGCAAACAGAAATGTCAAAAAGTTTATCCAGCTTTTCCTCCAGATTCTGCTCCTGGACTGTAGAAAGAGATTTCCTGTTTATCTCTTTTGCTTTCTTGAAGCACACTTTATCCACCAATTTCACTACATAATATTCCTCATACAGGGGCAGCCGCGGGTTCACTGCCTGCCAGATCTCAATCACATCCTTTGCTATCATTTTAGCAATATCATAGTCTTTCAAGTCCGGGTGGCTGTTTTCGAGGAAATAACTGTACTGAATAACTTGGCGGAGGGTAGGAGGCTCTGTTTTATCCAAAGGGGAAGGCTGGCCACTGAATTTTTTGGCACTATCACTTCGAGTTGACACTGCAGACTTCCGTTTTTTACCCATTTTTATGAAATATCTGAAAATGAACACAATTAAATGAACGCATCATAAAATAACTTAATTTAATACACATTTTATAGGTAAATATCATTAAAAAATACAAAATAATACACTAATAAACATCTATAATGCATTTACAATAAGTTTCATGCATCGTTTTGTTAAAAAAGCCGAATTTTAATTGATTATTTTGATGAAATAAGGTCCGATATTTTGTTTGTTTACATTGCGCGAATGCCGCGCGCGCGATTTTACGCGTAAAATTCGGCAATTTTACAACTTAAAAATAATTAACAATCCTCAAAAAATACAATCATTTTTACAAATATGAGTTGGTGCAACGTTTTTTATACATTAATACCTTTCTACCTAGACTAGTCCAAGATCACAGTTCCAAAATCAACCTACCTTACTGTTTATGTACTTCAGTGTTCCTGAGGATGTCATTAGACGAAAGCGCTTGAGCACCATTCTGTTTCCTTTCCTTCGTGGTTTTATTCATCATAAATATTTTTCACGTGTTACTTTCGCGAAATAATTTTCATATATATATTATATATATATATATATATATATATAATATATATATATATAATAAATAGGAACACCAGAGAAAATACAAACATCCTTCAAGGTTTAATAGTACCAACGTTTCGGAATGCACTAATTCCATCTTCAGGGCTAAAACAATAAAATTCCAAATCACATACAAAATACAAATTGCTTAATAACAATTTAAAATAAACTTAAAAAATTATAAAAAGTGGCTAAGAAAATGTAAAACATTAAAACTAAAAGGTAAATAAATGTAAAGTTAAAAAGTTAAAATTATAAAAAAGTAAAAGCATTAAAATTGAAACGTAAATTAAATAAACTAGTACCTTAACCAAAACATAGCAGATCTATCGATGATTCGTCAGAATTTAGGTCTGGTTTTAGTTTATAAATAAACAAGACTCCATAATTTTAAGCTTAAGGTCAGAGCTTCCGGCAGCAAGTACGGCGAAATTAGACTGTGAAATTGGGTGGTTATTGTTGTGCGAGTGATTACGTATGAGAGAATTAGGTGGTTTGCCAAGGGGTAAATTTGTACGGACCGATTTACCGAGATGTTCGTAAATACGAGATTTTAAGTGTCTTTTAGTTTTTCCTATATATGACCCCATACAGTGGTCACACTTGTATTGATAAACTATGGATGACTTAAGAAGTGTAGGAATAACATCCTTGTATTTAAATAAATGGTAAATCGGTTTAGACGGGGTGAATATAATTTTTATACATAGTTGTGGGTAGAATTCCTTGAGCAATTTTAAAAGTTTGTTTCTAATGTTAAAACTTGAGGTTCCCATATAGGGTAAAGTAAAATACAGGATATCTTTGGGGACTGTAATTAAGTCTCTAGTTGTAGGGCTTATTAGTCTATTTAAGGTTCTGCCTATTGTAGTCTCCACCAGTCTAGAAGGGAAATTATTCTTGGCAAGGAGTTTTCGGATGAAATCTAGTTCATCGTGTAGTTTAAAGTAATCTGAACAGATATTGAAAGCTCTATTGGTCAGAGTCGAAATTAAGTTTCGTTTGAAACCTAAAGGGATAAAGGAAGAAAAGTTCGTAGTAAGATTGGTGAATGTCGGCTTTCGGTAAACGGAAGTTTCAAAAGAGGAATTAGTTTTTATTATCTTAATGTCCAGAAAAGACAGAGAGCTATTAGATTCAACTTCTGAAGTAAATTGAATATTAGGGTGCTTAAAATTAAGGTAATAACGAAACAAAGGGATACGGTCTGGTGATTTAAACAGGAGAAAAGTGTCATCAATATATCTTCTATAAAAAACCGGTTTAAAGTTGGAAGGACACTCATTCAACCATTTGACTTCATGATGACACAGAAACACGTTAGCTAAGGTGGGACCAAGAGGCAGACCCATTTGAACACCTTCAGTCTGTTTAAAATATTCACCGTTGAATATAAATATAAGGTCTTCCACGGAAAATTTTAGTAGTTCTTTCATTTGACCTCTATTAAAACCCTGCACAGTATCAGTATTATTAAAAAGATTGTCAATACATATATCAATAGTTTCTGCAACAGGCACATTGGTAAATAAAGATTTTACATCGAAACTAGCCATTGTGTAAGAATTATTATTTAATGAGGTAATTTCTCTAACGAAAGAAAAAGAATCCCGTGCTGTATACAAATTATAAGTTATAGGTGATAGTATGGGAACCAAGAATTTTGAAAGGTTATAACTAAAAGTTCCTAGAGCCGATAAAATTGGCCTAAGTGGACAATTAGGTTTGTGTATTTTAGGGAGTCCATACATAATGCCTGGGCTGGATCCAGAAACAAATAATTTAGAAAAAACTGTGTCTGAGATTATATTAGATTTAAGTTTTCTAAGATACCTATT
Source organism: Bathynomus jamesi (assembly GCA_023014485.1). Taxonomy (NCBI): domain Eukaryota; kingdom Metazoa; phylum Arthropoda; class Malacostraca; order Isopoda; family Cirolanidae; genus Bathynomus; species Bathynomus jamesi. Next base: position 187,441 of record JAJOZX010002401.1, on the reverse strand, counting down.
AATTTTATCTTCCTGTTTTAAAATTAAAGCAAAAATGTCACCAGTTACTTTAATAAATCTAGTTGCATCATTTAAAATATCTAACATTTTATTGACATAAACATTCCTGTCCAAAAGAACAACGCCATTGCCTTTGTCTGGTCTTGTAACCACCAATGACTTGTCCAAAGACAGATTTCTTAGACTTTGAAACTCTTCCACCTCCATATTAGATCTATTGCCATAAGGGTTAAAAGCATAAAATGAAGTAAAAGCTAAATTACGTAAATTATTAGATAAAAAGTTAAAACCTTTACTATGTGGGTCAAAGAATGAATGTTTAAAAAGGTCCTTAAAAAATAACTCAAAGTTAAGGAAATAATCGTAAAAATTAAGTTTCTTTGGAGTAAGAGAGGATTTCAGGCCTTTACAAAGGGCAGATTTTTGAATATCACTGAGAACTTTGGAAGAATAATTAAAGATGAGATCATTAGCTGCTAGATTATTACTCGTATTATATCCTAATTTTTGGAGTTTCCTGTTCTGAACAAAATTCACCCTTACAATACATTTCAAATTGCCCGTCTGGATGACGTTCAAAAGATGTGTTGAATCTATACCAGACAACAGAGACTTAAAATCACAAGTAGACCGATTAAGATCCCGATTACATTCATTACTGAGCCTTTTCTTAAATTTAATTTCTGCATCTAGTAATTGTTTTTGACAGTTCCTATAGGTTTCACTTTTTTGTAAATGAAAGTTACTAAGTTTGAACCTCAAAGCCAGGAAAAGAAATCAAACCCTGGTTTCTGCAGCAAGTAAGGAACCGCAAATCACACTGAAGTTTTTAGCCTTGTAGTCAAGTTTTTCAAGTCTTCTATACATGTGCAATGCTGGTCTTCCATAGCGTTTGGTGATTATATCGGCTATTGATTGGTGGCGTGGAAAACGCAGTTTAATAATGAACAGGAACACCAGAGAAAATACAAACATCCTTCAAGGTTTAATAGTACCAACGTTTCGGAATGCACTAATTCCATCTTCAGGGCTAAAACAATAAAATTCCAAATCACATACAAAATACAAATTGCTTAATAACAATTTAAAATAAACTTAAAAAATTATAAAAAGTAGCTAAGAAAATGTAAAACATTAAAACTAAAAGGTAAATAAATGTGAAGTTAAAAAGTTAAAATTATAAAAAGTAAAAGCATTAAAACTGAAATGTAAATAAAATAAACTAGTACCTTAACCAAAACATAGCAGATCTATCGATGATTCGTCAGAATTTAGGTCTGGTTTTAGTTTATAAATAAACAGAGACTCCATAATTTTAAGCTTAAGGTCAGAGCTTCCAGCAGCAAGTACGGTGAAATTAGACTGTGAAATTGGGTGGTTATTGTTGTGCGAGTGATTACGTATGAGAGAATTAGGTGGTTTGCCAAGGGGTAAATTTGTACGGACCGATTTACCGAGATGTTCGTAAATACGAGATTTTAAATGTCTTTTAGTTTTACCTATATATGACCCCATACAGTGGTCACACTTGTATTGATAAACTATAGATGACTTAAGAAGTGTAGGAATAACATCCTTGTATTTAAATAAATGGTAAATCGATTTAGACGGGTGAATATAATTTTTATACACAGTTGTGGGTAGAATTCCTTGAGCAATTTTAAAAGTTTTTTCTAATGTTAAAACTTGAGGTTCCCATATAGGGCAAAGTGAAATACAGGATATCTTTGGGGACTGTAATTAAGTTTCTAGTTGTAGGGCTTATTAGTCTATTTAAGGTTCTGCCTATTGTAGTCTCGACCAGTCTAGAAGGGAAATTATTCTTGGCAAGGAGTTTTCGGATGAAATCTAGTTCATCGTGTAGTTTGAAGTAATCTGAACAGATATTGAAAGCTCTATTGGTCAGAGTCGAGATTAAATTTCGTTTGAAACCTAAAGGGATAAAGGAAGAAAAGTTCATAGTAAGATTGGTAATGTCGGCTTTCGGTAAACGGAAGTTTCAAAAGAGGAATTAGTTTTTATTATCTTAATGTCCAAAAAGGACAGAGAGCTATTAGATTCAACTTCTGAAGTAAATTGAATGTTAGGGTGCTTAGAATTAAGGTAATTACGAAACAAAGGGATATGGTCTGGTGATTTAAACAGGAGAAAAGTGTCATCAATATATCTTCTATAAAAAACCGGTTTAAAGTTGGAAGGACACTCATTCAACCATTTGACTTCATGATGACACAGAAACGCGTTAGCTAAGGTGGGACCAAGAGGCAGACCCATTTGAACACCTTCAGTCTGTTTAAAATATTCACCGTTGAATATAAATATAAGGTCTTCCACGGAAAATTTTAATAGTTCTTTCATTTGGCCTCTATTAAAACCCTGCACAGTATCAGTATTATTAAAAAGATTATCAATACATATATCAATAGTTTCTGCAACAGGCACATTGGTAAATAAAGATTTTACATCGAAGCTAGCCATTGTGTAAGAATTATTATTTAATGAGGTAATTTCTCTAACGAAAGAAAAAGAATCCCGTGCTGTATACAAATTATAAGTTATAGGTGATAGTATGGGAACCAAGAATTTTGAAAGGTTATAACTAAAGTTCCTAGAGCCGATAAAATTGGCCTAAGCGGACAATTAGGTTTGTGTATTTTAGGGAGTCCATACATAATGCCTGGGCTGGATCCAGAAACAAATAATTTAGTAAAACCGTGGCTGAGATTATATTATTAGATTTAAGTTTTCTAAGATACCTATTAATTTTATCTTCCTGTTTTAAAATTAAAGCAAAATGTCACCAGTTACTTTAGTAAATCTAGTTGCATCATTTAAAATATCTAACATTTTATCAACATAAACATTCCTGTCCAAAAGAACAACGCCATTGCCTTTGTCTGGTCTTGTAACCACCAATGACTTGTCCAAAGACAGATTTCTTAGACTTTGAAACTCTTCCACCTCCATATTAGATCTATTGCCATAAGGGTTAAAAGCATAAAATGAAGTAAAAGCTAAATTACGTAAATTATTAGATAAAAAGTTAAAACCTTTACTATGTGGGTCAAAGAATGAATGTTTAAAAAGGTCCTTAAAAAATACTCAAAGTTGAGGAAATAATTGTAAAAATTAAGTTTCTTTGGAGTAAGAGAGAATTTCAGGCCTTTACAAAGGGCAGATTTTTGAATATCACTGAGAACTTTGGAAGAATAATTAAAGATGAGATCATTAGCTGCTAGATTATTACTCGTATTATATCCTAATTTTTGGAGTTTCCTGTTCTGAACAAAATTCACCCTTGCAATACATTTCAAATTGCCCGTCTGAATGACGTTCAAAAGATGTGTTTGAATCTATACCAGACACCAGAGACTTAAAATCACAAGTAGACCGATTAAGATCCCGATTACATTCATTAATGAGCCTTTTCTTAAATTTAATTTCTGCATCTAGTAATTGTTTTTGACAGTTCCTATAGGTTTCACTTTTTTGTAAATGAAAGTTACTAAGTTTGAACCTCAAAAAGCCAGGAATCAAACCCTGGTTTCTGCAGCAAGTAAGGAACCGCAAATCACACTGAAGTTTTCTAGCCTTGTAGTCAAGTTTTTCAAGTCTTCTATACATGTGCAATGCTGGTCTTCCATAGCGTTTGGTGATTATATCGGCTATTGATTGGTGGCGTGGAAAACGCAGTTTAATAATGAACAGGAACACCAGAGAAAATACAAACATCCTTCAAGGTTTAATAGTACCAACGTTTCGGAATGCACTAATTCCATCTTCAGGGCTAAAACAATAAAATTCCAAATCACATACAAAATACAAATTGCTTAATAACAATTTAAAATAAACTTAAAAAATTATAAAAAGTAGCTAAGAAAATGTAAAACATTAAAACTAAAAGGTAAATAAATGTGAAGTTAAAAAGTTAAAATTATAAAAAGTAAAAGCATTAAAACTGAAATGTAATAAAATAAACTAGTACCTTAACCAAAACATAGCAGATCTATCGATGATTCGTCAGAATTTAGGTCTGGTTTTAGTTTATAAATAACAAGACTCCATAATTTTAAGCTTAAGGTCAGAGCTTCCAGCAGCAAGTACGGTGAAATTAGACTGTGAAATTGGGTGGTTATTGTTGTGCGAGTGATTACGTATGAGAGAATTAGGTGGTTTGCCAAGGGGTAAATTTGTACGGACCGATTTACCGAGATGTTCGTAAATACGAGATTTTAAATGTCTTTTAGTTTTACCTATATATGACCCCATACAGTGGTCACACTTGTATTGATAAACTATAGATGACTTAAGAAGTGTAGGAATAACATCCTTGTATTTAAATAAATGGTAAATCGATTTAGACGGGGTGAATATAATTTTTATACACAGTTGTGGGTAGAATTCCTTGAGCAATTTTAAAAGTTTATTTCTAATGTTAAAACTTGAGGTTCCCATATAGGGCAAAGTGAAATACAGGATATCTTTGGGGACTGTAATTAAGTTTCTAGTTGTAGGGCTTATTAGTCTATTTAAGGTTCTGCCTATTGTAGTCTCGACCAGTCTAGAAGGGAAATTATTCTTGGCAAGGAGTTTTCGGATGAAATCTAGTTCATCGTGTAGTTTGAAGTAATCTGAACAGATATTGAAAGCTCTATTGGTCAGAGTCGAGATTAAATTTCGTTTGAAACCTAAAGGGATAAAGGAAGAAAAGTTCATAGTAAGATTGGTAAATGTCGGCTTTCGGTAAACGGAAGTTTCAAAAGAGGAATTAGTTTTTATTATCTTAATGTCCAAAAGGACAGAGAGCTATTAGATTCAACTTCTGAAGTAAATTGAATGTTAGGGTGCTTAGAATTAAGGTAATTACGAAACAAGGGATATGGTCTGGTGATTTAAACAGGAGAAAAGTGTCATCAATATATCTTCTATAAAAACCGGTTTAAAGTTGGAAGGACACTCATTCAACCATTTGACTTCATGATGACACAGAAACGCGTTAGCTAAGGTGGGACCAAGAGGCAGACCCATTTGAACACCTTCAGTCTGTTTAAAATATTCACCGTTGAATATAAATATAAGGTCTTCCACGGAAAATTTTAATAGTTCTTTCATTTGGCCTCTATTAAAACCCTGCACAGTATCAGTATTATTAAAAAATTATCAATACATATATCAATAGTTTCTGCAACAGGCACATTGGTAAATAAAGATTTTACATCGAAGCTAGCCATTGTGTAAGAATTATTTTTAATGAGGTAATTTCTCTAACGAAAAAAAAGAATCCCGTGCTGTATACAAATTATAAGTTATAGGTGATAGTATGGGAACCAAGAATTTTGAAAGGTTATAACTAAAGTTCCTAGAGCCGATAAAATTGGCCTAAGCGGACAATTAGGTTTGTGTATTTAGGGAGTCCATACATAATGCCTGGGCTGGATCGAAACAAATAATTTAGAAAAAACCGTGTCTGAGATTATATTATTAGATTTAAGTTTTCTAAGATACCTATTAATTTTATCTTCCTGTTTTAAAATTAAAGCAAAAATGTCACCAGTTACTTTAGTAAATCTAGTTGCATCATTTAAAATATCTAACATTTTAAACATAAACATTCCTGTCCAAAAGAACAACGCCATTGCCTTTGTCTGGTCTTGTAACCACCAATGACTTGTCCAAAGACAGATTTCTTAGACTTTGAAACTCTTCCACCTCCATATTAGATCTATTGCCATAAGGGTTAAAAGCATAAAATGAAGTAAAAGCTAAATTACGTAAATTATTAGATAAAAAGTTAAAACCTTTACTATGGTGGTCAAAGAATGAATGTTTAAAAAGGTCCTTAAAAAATAACTCAAAGTTGAGGAAATAATCGTAAAAATTAAGTTTCTTTGGAGTAAGAGAGAATTTCAGGCCTTTACAAAGGGCAGATTTTTGAATATCACTGAGAACTTTGGAAGAATAATTAAAGATGAGATCATTAGCTGCTAGATTATTACTCGTATTATATCCTAATTTTTGGAGTTTCCTGTTCTGAACAAAATTCACCCTTGCAATACATTTCAAATTGCCCGTCTGAATGACGTTCAAAAGATGTGTTGAATCTATACCAGACACCAGAGACTTAAAATCACAAGTAGAACCGATTAAGATCCGATTACATTCATTACTGAGCCTTTTCTTAAATTTAATTTCTGCATCTAGTAATTGTTTTTGACAGTTCCTATAGTTTCACTTTTTTGTAAATGAAAGTTACTAAGTTTGAACCTCAAAAAGCCAGGAATCAAACCCTGGTTTCTGCAGCAAGTAAGGAACCGCAAATCACACTGAAGTTTTCTAGCCTTGTAGTCAAGTTTTTCAAGTCTTCTATACATGTGCAATGCTGGTCTTCCATAGCGTTTGGTGATTATATCGGCTATTGATTGGTGGCGTGGAAAACGCAGTTTAATAATAACAGGAACCCAGAGAAAATACAAACATCCTTCAAGGTTTAATAGTACCAACGTTTCGGAATGCACTAATTCCATCTTCAGGGCTAAAAACAATAAAATTCCAAATCACATACAAAATACAAATTGCTTAATAACAATTTAAAATAAACTTAAAAAAAATTATAAAAAGTAGCTAAGAAAATGTAAAACATTAAAACTAAAAGGTAAATAAATGTGAAGTTAAAAAGTTAAAATTATAAAAAAGTAAAAGCATTAAAATGAAATGTAAATAAAATAAACTAGTACCTTAACCAAAACATAGCAGATCTATCGATGATTCGTCAGAATTTAGGTCTGGTTTTAGTTTATAAATAAACAGAGACTCCATAATTTTAAGCTTAAGGTCAGAGCTTCCAGCAGCAAGTACGGTGAAATTAGACTGTGAAATTGGGTGGTTATTGTTGTGCGAGTGATTACGTATGAGAGAATTAGGTGGTTTGCCAAGGGGTAAATTTGTACGGACCGATTTACCGAGATGTTCGTAAATACGAGATTTTAAATGTCTTTTAGTTTTTCCTATATATGACCCCATACAGTGGTCACACTTGTATTGATAAACTATAGATGACTTAAGAAGTGTAGGAATAACATCCTTGTATTTAAATAAATGGTAAATCGATTTAGACGGGGTGAATATAATTTTTATACACAGTTTGTGGGTAGAATTCCTTGAGCAATTTTAAAAGTTTATTTCTAATGTTAAAACTTGAGGTTCCCATATAGGGCAAAGTGAAATACAGGATATCTTTGGGGACTGTAATTAAGTTCTAGTTGTAGGGCTTATTAGTCTATTTAAGGTTCTGCCTTATTGTAGTCTCGACCAGTCTAGAAGGGAAATTATTCTTGGCAAGGAGTTTTCGGATGAAATCTAGTTCATCGTGTAGTTTGAAGTAATCTGAACAGATATTGAAAGCTCTATTGGTCAGAGTCGAGATTAAATTTCGTTTGAACCTAAAGGGATAAAGGAAGAAAAGTTCATAGTAAGATTGGTAAATGTCGGCTTTCGGTAAACGGAAGTTTCAAAAGAGGAATTAGTTTTTATTATCTTAATGTCCAAAAAGGACAGAGAGCTATTAGATTCAACTTCTGAAGTAAATTGAATGTTAGGGTGCTTAGAATTAAGGTAATTACGAAACAAAGGGATATGGTCTGGTGATTTAAACAGGAGAAAAGTGTCATCAATATATCTTCTATAAAAAACCGGTTTAAAGTTGGAAGGACACTCATTCAACCATTTGACTTCATGATGACACAGAAACGCGTTAGCTAAGGTGGGACCAAGAGGCAGACCCATTTGAACACCTTCAGTCTGTTTAAAATATTCACCGTTGAATATAAATATAAGGTCTTCCACGGAAAATTTTAGTTCTTTCATTTGGCCTCTATTAAAACCCTGCACAGTATCAGTATTATTAAAAAGATTATCAATACATATATCAATAGTTTCTGCAACAGGCACATTGGTAAATAAAGATTTTACATCGAAACTAGCCATTGGTGTAAGAATTATTATTTAATGAGGTAATTTCTCTAACGAAAGAAAAAGAATCCCGTGCTGTATACAAATTATAAGTTATAGGTGATAGTATGGGAACCAAGAATTTTGAAAGGTTATAACTAAAAGTTCCTAGAGCGCGATAAAATTGGCCTAAGCGGACAATTAGGTTTGTGTTTTTAGGGAGTCCATACATAATGCCTGGGCTGGATCCAGAAACAAATAATTTAGTAAAAACCGTGTCTGAGATTATATTAGATTTAAGTTTTCTAAGATACCTATTAATTTTATCTTCCTGTTTTAAAATTAAAGCAAAAATGTCACCAGTTACTTTAGTAAATCTAGTTGCATCATTTAAAATATCTAACATTTAATTACATAAACATTCCTGTCCAAAAGAACAACGCCATTGCCTTTGTCTGGTCTTGTAACCACCAATGACTTGTCCAAAGACAGATTTCTTAGACTTTGAAACTCTTCCACCTCCATATTAGATCTATTGCCATAAGGGTTAAAAGCATAAAATGAAGTAAAAGCTAAATTACGTAAATTATTAGATAAAAAGTTAAAACCTTTACTATGTGGGTCAAAGAATGAATGTTTAAAAAGGTCCTTAAAATAACTCAAAGTTAAGGAAATAATCGTAAAAATTAAGTTTCTTTGGAGTAAGAGAGAATTTCAGGCCTTTACAAAGGGCAGATTTTTGAATATCACTGAGAACTTTGGAAGAATAATTAAAGATGAGATCATTAGCTGCTAGATTATTACTCGTATTATATCCTAATTTTTGGAGTTTCCTGTTTCTGAACAAAATTCACCCTTGCAATACATTTCAAATTGCCCGTCTGAATGACGTTCAAAAGATGTTTGAATCTATACCACAACAGAGACTTAAAATCACAAGTAGACGATTAAGATCCCGATTACATTCATTACTGAGCCTTTTCTTAAATTTAATTTCTGCATCTAGTAATTGTTTTTGACAGTTCCTATAGGTTTCACTTTTTTGTAAATGAAAGTTACTAAGTTTGAACCTCAAAAGAGCCAGGAATCAAACCCTGGTTTCTGCAGCAAGTAAGGAACCGCAAATCACACTGAAGTTTTCTAGCCTTGTAGTCAAGTTTTTCAAGTCTTCTATACATGTGCAATGCTGGTCTTCCACAGCGTTTGGTGATTATCGGCTATTGATTGGTGGCGCGGAAAACGCAGTTTAATAATAACAGGAACACCAGAGAAAATACAAACATCCTTCAAGGTTTAATAGTACCAACGTTTCGGAATGCACTAATTCCATCTTCAGGGCTAAAACAATAAAATTCCAAATCACATACAAAATACAAATTGCTTAATAACAATTTAAAATAAACTTAAAAAATTATAAAAAGTGCTAAGAAAATGTAAAACATTAAAACTAAAAGGTAAATAAATGTGAAGTTAAAAAGTTAAAATTATAAAAATAAAAGCATTAAAATGAAAGTAAATAAAATAAACTAGTACCTTAACCAAAACATAGCAGATCTATCGATGATTCGTCAGAATTTAGGTCTGGTTTTAGTTTATAAATAAACAGAGACTCCATAATTTTAAGCTTAAGGTCAGAGCTTCCGGCAGCAAGTACGGTGAAATTAGACTGTGAAATTGGGTGGTTATTGTTGTGCGAGTGATTACGTATGAGAGAATTAGGTGGTTTGCCAAGGGGTAAATTTGTACGGACCGATTTACCGAGATGTTCGTAAATACGAGATTTTAAATGTCTTTTAGTTTTTCCTATATATGACCCCATACAGTGGTCACACTTGTATTGATAAACTATAGATGACTTAAGAAGTGTAGGAATAACATCCTTGTATTTAAATAAATGGTAAATCGATTTAGACGGGGAATATAATTTTTATACAAGTTGTGGGTAGAATTCCTTGAGCAATTTTAAAAGTTTGTTTCTAATGTTAAAACTTGAGGTTCCCATATAGGGCAAAGTGAAAATACAGGATATCTTTGGGGACTGTAATTAAGTTCTAGTTGTAGGGCTTATTAGTCTATTTAAGGTTCTGCCTATTGTAGTCTCCACCAGTCTAGAAGGGAAATTATTCTTGGCAAGGAGTTTTCGGATGAAATCTAGTTCATCGTGTAGTTTGAAGTAATCTGAACAGATATTGAAAGCTCTATTGGTCAGAGTCGAGATTAATTTCGTTTGAAACCTAAAGGGATAAAGGAAGAAAAGTTCGTAGTAAGATTGGTAATGTCGGCTTTCGGTAAACGGAAGTTTCAAAAGAGGAATTAGTTTTTATTATCTTAATGTCCAAAAAGGACAGAGAGCTATTAGATTCAACTTCTGAAGTAAATTGAATGTTAGGGTGCTTAGAATTAGGTAATACGAAACAAAGGGATATGGTCTGGTGATTTAAACAGGAGAAAAGTGTCATCAATATATCTTCTATAAAAAACCGGTTTAAAGTTGGAAGGACACTCATTCAACCATTTGACTTCATGATGACACAGAAACGCGTTAGCTAAGGTGGGACCAAGAGGCAGACCCATTTGAACACCTTCAGTCTGTTTAAAATATTCACCGTTGAATATAAATATAAGGTCTTCCACGGAAAATTTTAGTAGTTCTTTCATTTGGCCTCTATTAAAACCCTGCACAGTATCAGTATTATTAAAAAGATTATCAATACATATATCAATAGTTTCTGCAACAGGCACATTGGTAAATAAAGATTTTACATCGAAGCTAGCCATTGTGTAAGAATTATTATTTAATGAGGTAATTTCTCTAACGAAAGAAAAAGAATCCCGTGCTGTATACAAATTATAAGTTATAGGTGATAGTATGGGAACCAAGAATTTTGAAAGGTTATAACTAAAAGTTCCTAGAGCCGATAAAATTGGCCTAAGCGGACAATTAGGTTTGTGTATTTTAGGGAGTCCATACATAATGCCTGGGCTGGATCCAGAAACAAATAATTTAGAAAAAACCGTGTCTGAGATTATATTAGATTTAAGTTTTCTAAGATACCTATTAATTTTATCTTCCTGTTTTAAAATTAAAGCAAAAATGTCACCAGTTACTTTAGTAAATCTAGTTGCATCATTTAAAATATCTAACATTTTATCACATAAACATTCCTGTCCAAAAGAACAACGCCATTGCCTTTGTCTGGTCTTGTAACCACCAATGACTTGTCCAAAGACAGATTTCTTAGACTTTGAAACTCTTCCACCTCCATATTAGATCTATTGCCATAAGGGTTAAAAGCATAAAATGAAGTAAAAGCTAAATTACGTAAATTATTAGATAAAAAGTTAAAACCTTTACTATGTGGGTCAAAGAATGAATGTTTAAAAAGGTCCTTAAAAAATAACTCAAAGTTGAGGAAATAATTGTAAAAATTAAGTTTCTTTGGAGTAAGAGAGAATTTCAGGCCTTTACAAAGGGCAGATTTTTGAATATCACTGAGAACTTTGGAAGAATAATTAAAGATGAGATCATTAGCTGCTAGATTATTACTCGTATTATATCCTAATTTTTGGAGTTTCCTGTTCTGAACAAAATTCACCCTTGCAATACATTTCAAATTGCCCGTCTGAATGACGTTCAAAAGATGTGTTGAATCTATACCAGACACAGAGACTTAAAATCACAAGTAGACCGATTAAGATCCCGATTACATTCATTACTGAGCCTTTTCTTAAATTTAATTTCTGCATCTAGTAATTGTTTTTGACAGTTCCTATAGGTTTCACTTTTTTGTAAATGAAAGTTACTAAGTTTGAACCTCAAAAGCCAGGAATCAAACCCTGGTTTCTGCAGCAAGTAAGGAACCGCAAATCACACTGAAGTTTTCTAGCCTTGTAGTCAAGTTTTTCAAGTCTTCTATACATGTGCAATGCTGGTCTTCCATAGCGTTTGGTGATTATATCGGCTATTGATTGTGGCGCGGAAAACGCAGTTTAATAATAACAGGAACACCAGAGAAAATACAAACATCCTTCAAGGTTTAATAGTACCAACGTTTCGGAATGCACTAATTCCATCTTCAGGGCTAAAACAATAAAATTCCAAATCACATACAAAATACAAATTGCTTAATAACAATTTAAAATAAACTTAAAAAATTATAAAAAGTAGCTAAGAAAATGTAAAACATTAAAACTAAAAGGTAAATAAATGTGAAGTTAAAAAGTTAAAATTATAAAAAGTAAAAGCATTAAAACTGAAATGTAAATAAAATAAACTAGTACCTTAACCAAAACATAGCAGATCTATCGATGATTCGTCAGAATTTAGGTCTGGTTTTAGTTTATAAATAAACAGAGACTCCATAATTTTAAGCTTAAGGTCAGAGCTTCCAGCAGCAAGTACGGTGAAATTAGACTGTGAAATTGGGTGGTTATTGTTGTGCGAGTGATTACGTATGAGAGAATTAGGTGGTTTGCCAAGGGGTAAATTTGTACGGACCGATTTACCGAGATGTTCGTAAATACGAGATTTTAAATGTCTTTTAGTTTTACCTATATATGACCCCATACAGTGGTCACACTTGTATTGATAAACTATAGATGACTTAAGAAGTGTAGGAATAACATCCTTGTATTTAAATAAATGGTAAATCGATTTAGACGGGGTGAATATAATTTTTATACACAGTTGTGGGTAGAATTCCTTGAGCAATTTTAAAAGTTTATTTCTAATGTTAAAACTTGAGGTTCCCATATAGGGCAAAGTGAAATACAGGATATCTTTGGGGACTGTAATTAAGTTTCTAGTTGTAGGGCTTATTAGTCTATTTAAGGTTCTGCCTATTGTAGTCTCGACCAGTCTAGAAGGGAAATTATTCTTGGCAAGGAGTTTTCGGATGAAATCTAGTTCATCGTGTAGTTTGAAGTAATCTGAACAGATATTGAAAGCTCTATTGGTCAGAGTCGAGATTAAATTTCGTTTGAAACCTAAAGGGATAAAGGAAGAAAAGTTCATAGTAAGATTGGTAAATGTCGGCTTTCGGTAAACGGAAGTTTCAAAAGAGGAATTAGTTTTTATTATCTTAATGTCCAAAAAGGACAGAGAGCTATTAGATTCAACTTCTGAAGTAAATTGAAATGTTAGGGTGCTTAGAATTAAGGTAATTACGAAACAAAGGGATATGGTCTGGTGATTTAAACAGGAGAAAAGTGTCATCAATATATCTTCTATAAAAAACCGGTTTAAAGTTGGAAGGACACTCATTCAACCATTTGACTTCATGATGACACAGAAACGCGTTAGCTAAGGTGGGACCAAGAGGCAGACCCATTTGAACACCTTCAGTCTGTTTAAAATATTCACCGTTGAATATAAATATAAGGTCTTCCACGGAAAATTTTAATAGTTCTTTCATTTGGCCTCTATTAAAACCCTGCACAGTATCAGTATTATTAAAAAGATTATCAATACATATATCAATAGTTTCTGCAACAGGCACATTGGTAAATAAAGATTTTACATCGAAGCTAGCCATTGTGTAAGAATTATTATTTAATGAGGTAATTTCTCTAACGAAAGAAAAAGAATCCCGTGCTGTATACAAATTATAAGTTATAGGTGATAGTATGGGAACCAAGAATTTTGAAAGGTTATAACTAAAAGTTCCTAGAGCCGATAAAATTGGCCTAAGCGGACAATTAGGTTTGTGTATTTTAGGGAGTCCATACATAATGCCTGGGCTGGATCCAGAAACAAATAATTTAGTAAAAACCGTGCTGAGATTATATTATTAGATTTAAGTTTTCTAAGATACCTATTAATTTTATCTTCCTGTTTTAAAATTAAAGCAAAAATGTCACCAGTTACTTTAGTAAATCTAGTTGCATCATTTAAAATATCTAACATTTTATCAACATAAACATTCCTGTCCAAAAGAACAACGCCATTGCCTTTGTCTGGTCTTGTAACCACCAATGACTTGTCCAAAGACAGATTTCTTAGACTTTGAAACTCTTCCACCTCCATATTAGATCTATTGCCATAAGGGTTAAAAGCATAAAATGAAGTAAAAGCTAAATTACGTAAATTATTAGATAAAAAAGTTTAAAACCTTTATATGGGTCAAAGAATGAATGTTTAAAAAGGTCCTTAAAAAATAACTCAAAGTTGAGGAAATAATTGTAAAAATTAAGTTTCTTTGGAGTAAGAGAGAATTTCAGGCCTTTACAAAGGGCAGATTTTTGAATATCACTGAGAACTTTGGAAGAATAATTAAAGATGAGATCATTAGCTGCTAGATTATTACTCGTATTATATCCTAATTTTTGGAGTTTCCTGTTCTGAACAAAATTCACCCTTGCAATACATTTCAAATTGCCCGTCTGAATGACGTTCAAAAGATGTGTTGAATCTATACCAGACACCAGAGACTTAAAATCACAAGTAGACCGATTAAGATCCCGATTACATTCATTAATGAGCCTTTTCTTAAATTTAATTTCTGCATCTAGTAATTGTTTTTGACAGTTCCTATAGGTTTCACTTTTTGTAAATGAAAGTTACTAAGTTTGAACCTCAAAAGCCAGGAATCAAACCCTGGTTTCTGCAGCAAGTAAGGAACCGCAAATCACACTGAAGTTTTCTAGCCTTGTAGTCAAGTTTTTCAAGTCTTCTATACATGTGCAATGCTGGTCTTCCATAGCGTTTGGTGATTATATCGGCTATTGATTGGTGGCGTGGAAAACGCAGTTTAATAATGAACAGGAACACCAGAGAAAATACAAACATCCTTCAAGGTTTAATAGTACCAACGTTTCGGAATGCACTAATTCCATCTTCAGGGCTAAAACATAAAATTCCAAATCACATTACAAAATACAAATTGCTTAATAACAATTTAAAATAAACTTAAAAAAAAATTATAAAAAGTAGCTAAGAAAATGTAAAACATTAAAACTAAAAGGTAAATAAATGTGAAGTTAAAAAGTTAAAATTAAAATTATAAAAAGTAAAAGCATTAAAACTGAAATGTAAATAAAATAAACTAGTACCTTAACCAAAACATAGCAGATCTATCGATGATTCGTCAGAATTTAGGTCTGGTTTTAGTTTATAAATAAACAGAGACTCCATAATTTTAAGCTTAAGGTCAGAGCTTCCAGCAGCAAGTACGGTGAAATTAGACTGTGAAATTGGGTGGTTATTGTTGTGCGAGTGATTACGTATGAGAGAATTAGGTGGTTTGCCAAGGGGTAAATTTGTACGGACCGATTTACCGAGATGTTCGTAAATACGAGATTTTAAATGTCTTTTAGTTTTACCTATATATGACCC
The DNA here is from genome assembly GCA_023014485.1 of Bathynomus jamesi. Lineage (NCBI taxonomy): Eukaryota > Metazoa > Arthropoda > Malacostraca > Isopoda > Cirolanidae > Bathynomus > Bathynomus jamesi. The sequence continues at coordinate 172,161 of JAJOZX010002401.1, read as the reverse complement.
CATACAGTGGTCACACTTGTATTGATAAACTATAGATGACTTAAGAAGTGTAGGAATAACATCCTTGTATTTAAATAAATGGTAAATCGATTTAGACGGGGTGAATATAATTTTTATACACAGTTGTGGGTAGAATTCCTTGAGCAATTTTAAAAGTTTATTTCTAATGTTAAAACTTGAGGTTCCCATATAGGGCAAAGTGAAATACAGGATATCTTTGGGGACTGTAATTAAGTTTCTAGTTGTAGGGCTTATTAGTCTATTTAAGGTTCTGCCTATTGTAGTCTCGACCAGTCTAGAAGGGAAATTATTCTTGGCAAGGAGTTTTCGGATGAAATCTAGTTCATCGTGTAGTTTGAAGTAATCTGAACAGATATTGAAAGCTCTATTGGTCAGAGTCGAGATTAAATTTCGTTTGAAACCTAAAGGGATAAAGGAAGAAAAGTTCATAGTAAGATTGGTAAATGTCGGCTTTCGGTAAACGGAAGTTTCAAAAGAGGAATTAGTTTTTATTATCTTAATGTCCAAAAAGGACAGAGAGCTATTAGATTCAACTTCTGAAGTAAATTGAATGTTAGGGTGCTTAGAATTAAGGTAATTACGAAACAAAGGGATATGGTCTGGTGATTTAAACAGGAGAAAAGTGTCATCAATATATCTTCTATAAAAAACCGGTTTAAAGTTGGAAGGACACTCATTCAACCATTTGACTTCATGATGACACAGAAACGCGTTAGCTAAGGTGGGACCAAGAGGCAGACCCATTTGAACACCTTCAGTCTGTTTAAAATATTCACCGTTGAATATAAATATAAGGTCTTCCACGGAAAATTTTAATAGTTCTTTCATTTGGCCTCTATTAAAACCCTGCACAGTATCAGTATTATTAAAAAGATTATCAATACATATATCAATAGTTTCTGCAACAGGCACATTGGTAAATAAAGATTTTACATCGAAGCTAGCCATTGTGTAAGAATTATTATTTAATGAGGTAATTTCTCTAACGAAAGAAAAAGAATCCCGTGCTGTATACAAATTATAAGTTATAGGTGATAGTATGGGAACCAAGAATTTTGAAAGGTTATAACTAAAAGTTCCTAGAGCCGATAAAATTGGCCTAAGCGGACAATTAGGTTTGTGTATTTTAGGGAGTCCATACATAATGCCTGGGCTGGATCCAGAAACAAATAATTTAGTAAAAACCGTGCTGAGATTATATTAGATTTAAGTTTTCTAAGATACCTATTAATTTTATCTTCCTGTTTTAAAATTAAAGCAAAAATGTCACCAGTTACTTTAGTAAATCTAGTTGCATCATTTAAAATATCTAACATTTTATACATAAACATTCCTGTCCAAAAGAACAACGCCATTGCCTTTGTCTGGTCTTGTAACCACCAATGACTTGTCCAAAGACAGATTTCTTAGACTTTGAAACTCTTCCACCTCCATATTAGATCTATTGCCATAAGGGTTAAAAGCATAAAATGAAGTAAAAGCTAAATTACGTAAATTATTAGATAAAAAGTTAAAACCTTTACTATGTGGGTCAAAGAATGAATGTTTAAAAAGGTCCTTAAAAAATAACTCAAAGTTGAGGAAATAATTGTAAAAATTAAGTTTCTTTGGAGTAAGAGAGAATTTCAGGCCTTTACAAAGGGCAGATTTTTGAATATCACTGAGAACTTTGGAAGAATAATTAAAGATGAGATCATTAGCTGCTAGATTATTACTCGTATTATATCCTAATTTTTGGAGTTTCCTGTTCTGAACAAAATTCACCCTTGCAATACATTTCAAATTGCCCGTCTGAATGACGTTCAAAAGATGTGTTGAATCTATACCAGACACAGAGACTTAAAATCACAAGTAGACCGATTAAGATCCCGATTACATTCATTAATGAGCCTTTTCTTAAATTTAATTTCTGCATCTAGTAATTGTTTTTGACAGTTCCTATAGGTTTCACTTTTTTGTAAATGAAAGTTACTAAGTTTGAACCTCAAAAGCCAGGAATCAAACCCTGGTTTCTGCAGCAAGTAAGGAACCGCAAATCACACTGAAGTTTTCTAGCCTTGTAGTCAAGTTTTTCAAGTCTTCTATACATGTGCAATGCTGGTCTTCCATAGCGTTTGGTGATTATATCGGCTATTGATTGGTGGCGTGGAAAACGCAGTTTAATAATGAACAGGAACACCAGAGAAAATACAAACATCCTTCAAGGTTTAATAGTACCAACGTTTCGGAATGCACTAATTCCATCTTCAGGGCTAAAACAATAAAATTCCAAATCACATACAAAATACAAATTGCTTAATAACAATTTAAAATAAACTTAAAAAATTATAAAAAGTAGCTAAGAAAATGTAAAACATTAAAACTAAAAGGTAAATAAATGTGAAGTTAAAAAGTTAAAATTATAAAAAGTAAAAGCATTAAAACTGAAATGTAAATAAAATAAACTAGTACCTTAACCAAAACATAGCAGATCTATCGATGATTCGTCAGAATTTAGGTCTGGTTTTAGTTTATAAATAAACAGAGACTCCATAATTTTAAGCTTAAGGTCAGAGCTTCCAGCAGCAAGTACGGTGAAATTAGACTGTGAAATTGGGTGGTTATTGTTGTGCGAGTGATTACGTATGAGAGAATTAGGTGGTTTGCCAAGGGGTAAATTTGTACGGACCGATTTACCGAGATGTTCGTAAATACGAGATTTTAAATGTCTTTTAGTTTTACCTATATATGACCCCATACAGTGGTCACACTTGTATTGATAAACTATAGATGACTTAAGAAGTGTAGGAATAACATCCTTGTATTTAAATAAATGGTAAATCGATTTAGACGGGGTGAATATAATTTTTATACACAGTTGTGGGTAGAATTCCTTGAGCAATTTTAAAAGTTTATTTCTAATGTTAAAACTTGAGGTTCCCATATAGGGCAAAGTGAAATACAGGATATCTTTGGGGACTGTAATTAAGTTTCTAGTTGTAGGGCTTATTAGTCTATTTAAGGTTCTGCCTATTGTAGTCTCGACCAGTCTAGAAGGGAAATTATTCTTGGCAAGGAGTTTTCGGATGAAATCTAGTTCATCGTGTAGTTTGAAGTAATCTGAACAGATATTGAAAGCTCTATTGGTCAGAGTCGAGATTAAATTTCGTTTGAAACCTAAAGGGATAAAGGAAGAAAAGTTCATAGTAAGATTGGTAAATGTCGGCTTTCGGTAAACGGAAGTTTCAAAAGAGGAATTAGTTTTTATTATCTTAATGTCCAAAAAGGACAGAGAGCTATTAGATTCAACTTCTGAAGTAAATTGAATGTTAGGGTGCTTAGAATTAAGGTAATTACGAAACAAAGGGATATGGTCTGGTGATTTAAACAGGAGAAAAGTGTCATCAATATATCTTCTATAAAAAACCGGTTTAAAGTTGGAAGGACACTCATTCAACCATTTGACTTCATGATGACACAGAAACGCGTTAGCTAAGGTGGGACCAAGAGGCAGACCCATTTGAACACCTTCAGTCTGTTTAAAATATTCACCGTTGAATATAAATATAAGGTCTTCCACGGAAAATTTTAATAGTTCTTTCATTTGGCCTCTATTAAAACCCTGCACAGTATCAGTATTATTAAAAAGATATCAATACATATATCAATAGTTTCTGCAACAGGCACATTGGTAAATAAAGATTTTACATCGAAGCTAGCCATTGTGTAAGAATTATTATTTAATGAGGTAATTTCTCTAACGAAAGAAAAAGAATCCCGTGCTGTATACAAATTATAAGTTATAGGTGATAGTATGGGAACCAAGAATTTTGAAAGGTTATAACTAAAAGTTCCTAGAGCCGATAAAATTGGCCTAAGCGGACAATTAGGTTTGTGTATTTTAGGGAGTCCATACATAATGCCTGGGCTGGATCCAGAAACAAATAATTTAGTAAAAACCGTGCTGAGATTATATATTAGATTTAAGTTTTCTAAGATACCTATTAATTTTATCTTCCTGTTTTAAAATTAAAGCAAAAATGTCACCAGTTACTTTAGTAAATCTAGTTGCATCATTTAAAATATCTAACATTTTATCAACATAAACATTCCTGTCCAAAAGAACAACGCCATTGCCTTTGTCTGGTCTTGTAACCACCAATGACTTGTCCAAAGACAGATTTCTTAGACTTTGAAACTCTTCCACCTCCATATTAGATCTATTGCCATAAGGGTTAAAAGCATAAAATGAAGTAAAAGCTAAATTACGTAAATTATTAGATAAAAAGTTAAAACCTTTACTATGTGGGTCAAAGAATGAATGTTTAAAAAGGTCCTTAAAAAATAACTCAAAGTTGAGGAAATAATTGTAAAAATTAAGTTTCTTTGGAGTAAGAGAGAATTTCAGGCCTTTACAAAGGGCAGATTTTTGAATATCACTGAGAACTTTGGAAGAATAATTAAAGATGAGATCATTAGCTGCTAGATTATTACTCGTATTATATCCTAATTTTTGGAGTTTCCTGTTCTGAACAAAATTCACCCTTGCAATACATTTCAAATTGCCCGTCTGAATGACGTTCAAAAGATGTGTTGAATCTATACCAGACACCAGAGACTTAAAATCACAAGTAGACCGATTAAGATCCCGATTACATTCATTAATGAGCCTTTTCTTAAATTTAATTTCTGCATCTAGTAATTGTTTTTGACAGTTCCTATAGGTTTCACTTTTTTGTAAATGAAAGTTACTAAGTTTGAACCTCAAAAGCCAGGAATCAAACCCTGGTTTCTGCAGCAAGTAAGGAACCGCAAATCACACTGAAGTTTTCTAGCCTTGTAGTCAAGTTTTTCAAGTCTTCTATACATGTGCAATGCTGGTCTTCCATAGCGTTTGGTGATTATATCGGCTATTGATTGGTGGCGTGGAAAACGCAGTTTAATAATGAACAGGAACACCAGAGAAAATACAAACATCCTTCAAGGTTTAATAGTACCAACGTTTCGGAATGCACTAATTCCATCTTCAGGGCTAAAACAATAAAATTCCAAATCACAAAATTACAAAATACAAATTGCTTAATAACAATTTAAAATAAACTTAAAAAAAAATTATAAAAAGTAGCTAAGAAAATGTAAAACATTAAAACTAAAAGGTAAATAAATGTGAAGTTAAAAAGTTAAAATTATAAAAAGTAAAAGCATTAAAACTGAAATGTAAATAAAATAAACTAGTACCTTAACCAAAACATAGCAGATCTATCGATGATTCGTCAGAATTTAGGTCTGGTTTTAGTTTATAAATAAACAGAGACTCCATAATTTTAAGCTTAAGGTCAGAGCTTCCAGCAGCAAGTACGGTGAAATTAGACTGTGAAATTGGGTGGTTATTGTTGTGCGAGTGATTACGTATGAGAGAATTAGGTGGTTTGCCAAGGGGTAAATTTGTACGGACCGATTTACCGAGATGTTCGTAAATACGAGATTTTAAATGTCTTTTAGTTTTACCTATATATGACCCCATACAGTGGTCACACTTGTATTGATAAACTATAGATGACTTAAGAAGTGTAGGAATAACATCCTTGTATTTAAATAAATGGTAAATCGATTTAGACGGGGTGAATATAATTTTTATACACAGTTGTGGGTAGAATTCCTTGAGCAATTTTAAAAGTTTATTTCTAATGTTAAAACTTGAGGTTCCCATATAGGGCAAAGTGAAATACAGGATATCTTTGGGGACTGTAATTAAGTTTCTAGTTGTAGGGCTTATTAGTCTATTTAAGGTTCTGCCTATTGTAGTCTCGACCAGTCTAGAAGGGAAATTATTCTTGGCAAGGAGTTTTCGGATGAAATCTAGTTCATCGTGTAGTTTGAAGTAATCTGAACAGATATTGAAAGCTCTATTGGTCAGAGTCGAGATTAAATTTCGTTTGAAACCTAAAGGGATAAAGGAAGAAAAGTTCATAGTAAGATTGGTAAATGTCGGCTTTCGGTAAACGGAAGTTTCAAAAGAGGAATTAGTTTTTATTATCTTAATGTCCAAAAAGGACAGAGAGCTATTAGATTCAACTTCTGAAGTAAATTGAATGTTAGGGTGCTTAGAATTAAGGTAATTACGAAACAAAGGGATATGGTCTGGTGATTTAAACAGGAGAAAAGTGTCATCAATATATCTTCTATAAAAAACCGGTTTAAAGTTGGAAGGACACTCATTCAACCATTTGACTTCATGATGACACAGAAACGCGTTAGCTAAGGTGGGACCAAGAGGCAGACCCATTTGAACACCTTCAGTCTGTTTAAAATATTCACCGTTGAATATAAATATAAGGTCTTCCACGGAAAATTTTAATAGTTCTTTCATTTGGCCTCTATTAAAACCCTGCACAGTATCAGTATTATTAAAAAGATTATCAATACATATATCAATAGTTTCTGCAACAGGCACATTGGTAAATAAAGATTTTACATCGAAGCTAGCCATTGTGTAAGAATTATTATTTAATGAGGTAATTTCTCTAACGAAAGAAAAAGAATCCCGTGCTGTATACAAATTATAAGTTATAGGTGATAGTATGGGAACCAAGAATTTTGAAAGGTTATAACTAAAAGTTCCTAGAGCCGATAAAATTGGCCTAAGCGGACAATTAGGTTTGTGTATTTTAGGGAGTCCATACATAATGCCTGGGCTGGATCCAGAAACAAATAATTTAGTAAAAACCGTGCTGAGATTATATATTAGATTTAAGTTTTCTAAGATACCTATTAATTTTATCTTCCTGTTTTAAAATTAAAGCAAAAATGTCACCAGTTACTTTAGTAAATCTAGTTGCATCATTTAAAATATCTAACATTTTATCAACATAAACATTCCTGTCCAAAAGAACAACGCCATTGCCTTTGTCTGGTCTTGTAACCACCAATGACTTGTCCAAAGACAGATTTCTTAGACTTTGAAACTCTTCCACCTCCATATTAGATCTATTGCCATAAGGGTTAAAAGCATAAAATGAAGTAAAAGCTAAATTACGTAAATTATTAGATAAAAAGTTAAAACCTTTACTATGTGGGTCAAAGAATGAATGTTTAAAAAGGTCCTTAAAAAATAACTCAAAGTTGAGGAAATAATTGTAAAAATTAAGTTTCTTTGGAGTAAGAGAGAATTTCAGGCCTTTACAAAGGGCAGATTTTTGAATATCACTGAGAACTTTGGAAGAATAATTAAAGATGAGATCATTAGCTGCTAGATTATTACTCGTATTATATCCTAATTTTTGGAGTTTCCTGTTCTGAACAAAATTCACCCTTGCAATACATTTCAAATTGCCCGTCTGAATGACGTTCAAAAGATGTGTTGAATCTATACCAGACACCAGAGACTTAAAATCACAAGTAGACCGATTAAGATCCCGATTACATTCATTAATGAGCCTTTTCTTAAATTTAATTTCTGCATCTAGTAATTGTTTTTGACAGTTCCTATAGGTTTCACTTTTTTGTAAATGAAAGTTACTAAGTTTGAACCTCAAAAAGCCAGGAATCAAACCCTGGTTTCTGCAGCAAGTAAGGAACCGCAAATCACACTGAAGTTTTCTAGCCTTGTAGTCAAGTTTTTCAAGTCTTCTATACATGTGCAATGCTGGTCTTCCATAGCGTTTGGTGATTATATCGGCTATTGATTGGTGGCGTGGAAAACGCAGTTTAATAATGAACAGGAACACCAGAGAAAATACAAACATCCTTCAAGGTTTAATAGTACCAACGTTTCGGAATGCACTAATTCCATCTTCAGGGCTAAAACAATAAAATTCCAAATCACATACAAAATACAAATTGCTTAATAACAATTTAAAATAAACTTAAAAAAAAATTATAAAAAGTAGCTAAGAAAATGTAAAACATTAAAACTAAAAGGTAAATAAATGTGAAGTTAAAAAGTTAAAATTATAAAAAGTAAAAGCATTAAAACTGAAATGTAAATAAAATAAACTAGTACCTTAACCAAAACATAGCAGATCTATCGATGATTCGTCAGAATTTAGGTCTGGTTTTAGTTTATAAATAAACAGAGACTCCATAATTTTAAGCTTAAGGTCAGAGCTTCCAGCAGCAAGTACGGTGAAATTAGACTGTGAAATTGGGTGGTTATTGTTGTGCGAGTGATTACGTATGAGAGAATTAGGTGGTTTGCCAAGGGGTAAATTTGTACGGACCGATTTACCGAGATGTTCGTAAATACGAGATTTTAAATGTCTTTTAGTTTTACCTATATATGACCCCATACAGTGGTCACACTTGTATTGATAAACTATAGATGACTTAAGAAGTGTAGGAATAACATCCTTGTATTTAAATAAATGGTAAATCGATTTAGACGGGGTGAATATAATTTTTATACACAGTTGTGGGTAGAATTCCTTGAGCAATTTTAAAAGTTTATTTCTAATGTTAAAACTTGAGGTTCCCATATAGGGCAAAGTGAAATACAGGATATCTTTGGGGACTGTAATTAAGTTTCTAGTTGTAGGGCTTATTAGTCTATTTAAGGTTCTGCCTATTGTAGTCTCGACCAGTCTAGAAGGGAAATTATTCTTGGCAAGGAGTTTTCGGATGAAATCTAGTTCATCGTGTAGTTTGAAGTAATCTGAACAGATATTGAAAGCTCTATTGGTCAGAGTCGAGATTAAATTTCGTTTGAAACCTAAAGGGATAAAGGAAGAAAAGTTCATAGTAAGATTGGTAAATGTCGGCTTTCGGTAAACGGAAGTTTCAAAAGAGGAATTAGTTTTTATTATCTTAATGTCCAAAAAGGACAGAGAGCTATTAGATTCAACTTCTGAAGTAAATTGAATGTTAGGGTGCTTAGAATTAAGGTAATTACGAAACAAAGGGATATGGTCTGGTGATTTAAACAGGAGAAAAGTGTCATCAATATATCTTCTATAAAAAACCGGTTTAAAGTTGGAAGGACACTCATTCAACCATTTGACTTCATGATGACACAGAAACGCGTTAGCTAAGGTGGGACCAAGAGGCAGACCCATTTGAACACCTTCAGTCTGTTTAAAATATTCACCGTTGAATATAAATATAAGGTCTTCCACGGAAAATTTTAATAGTTCTTTCATTTGGCCTCTATTAAAACCCTGCACAGTATCAGTATTATTAAAAAGATTATCAATACATATATCAATAGTTTCTGCAACAGGCACATTGGTAAATAAAGATTTTACATCGAAGCTAGCCATTGTGTAAGAATTATTATTTAATGAGGTAATTTCTCTAACGAAAGAAAAAGAATCCCGTGCTGTATACAAATTATAAGTTATAGGTGATAGTATGGGAACCAAGAATTTTGAAAGGTTATAACTAAAAGTTCCTAGAGCCGATAAAATTGGCCTAAGCGGACAATTAGGTTTGTGTATTTTAGGGAGTCCATACATAATGCCTGGGCTGGATCCAGAAACAAATAATTTAGTAAAAACCGTGCTGAGATTATTATTAGATTTAAGTTTTCTAAGATACCTATTAATTTTATCTTCCTGTTTTAAAATTAAAGCAAAAATGTCACCAGTTACTTTAGTAAATCTAGTTGCATCATTTAAAATATCTAACATTTTATCAACATAAACATTCCTGTCCAAAAGAACAACGCCATTGCCTTTGTCTGGTCTTGTAACCACCAATGACTTGTCCAAAGACAGATTTCTTAGACTTTGAAACTCTTCCACCTCCATATTAGATCTATTGCCATAAGGGTTAAAAGCATAAAATGAAGTAAAAGCTAAATTACGTAAATTATTAGATAAAAAGTTAAAACCTTTACTATGTGGGTCAAAGAATGAATGTTTAAAAAGGTCCTTAAAAAATAACTCAAAGTTGAGGAAATAATTGTAAAAATTAAGTTTCTTTGGAGTAAGAGAGAATTTCAGGCCTTTACAAAGGGCAGATTTTTGAATATCACTGAGAACTTTGGAAGAATAATTAAAGATGAGATCATTAGCTGCTAGATTATTACTCGTATTATATCCTAATTTTTGGAGTTTCCTGTTCTGAACAAAATTCACCCTTGCAATACATTTCAAATTGCCCGTCTGAATGACGTTCAAAAGATGTGTTGAATCTATACCAGACACCAGAGACTTAAAATCACAAGTAGACCGATTAAGATCCCGATTACATTCATTAATGAGCCTTTTCTTAAATTTAATTTCTGCATCTAGTAATTGTTTTTGACAGTTCCTATAGGTTTCACTTTTTTGTAAATGAAAGTTACTAAGTTTGAACCTCAAAAGCCAGGAATCAAACCCTGGTTTCTGCAGCAAGTAAGGAACCGCAAATCACACTGAAGTTTTCTAGCCTTGTAGTCAAGTTTTTCAAGTCTTCTATACATGTGCAATGCTGGTCTTCCATAGCGTTTGGTGATTATATCGGCTATTGATTGGTGGCGTGGAAAACGCAGTTTAATAATGAACAGGAACACCAGAGAAAATACAAACATCCTTCAAGGTTTAATAGTACCAACGTTTCGGAATGCACTAATTCCATCTTCAGGGCTAAAACAATAAAATTCCAAATCACATACAAAATACAAATTGCTTAATAACAATTTAAAATAAACTTAAAAAAAAATTATAAAAAGTAGCTAAGAAAATGTAAAACATTAAAACTAAAAGGTAAATAAATGTGAAGTTAAAAAGTTAAAATTATAAAAAGTAAAAGCATTAAAACTGAAATGTAAATAAATAAACTAGTACCTTAACCAAAACATAGCAGATCTATCGATGATTCGTCAGAATTTAGGTCTGGTTTTAGTTTATAAATAAACAGAGACTCCATAATTTTAAGCTTAAGGTCAGAGCTTCCAGCAGCAAGTACGGTGAAATTAGACTGTGAAATTGGGTGGTTATTGTTGTGCGAGTGATTACGTATGAGAGAATTAGGTGGTTTGCCAAGGGGTAAATTTGTACGGACCGATTTACCGAGATGTTCGTAAATACGAGATTTTAAATGTCTTTTAGTTTTACCTATATATGACCCCATACAGTGGTCACACTTGTATTGATAAACTATAGATGACTTAAGAAGTGTAGGAATAACATCCTTGTATTTAAATAAATGGTAAATCGATTTAGACGGGGTGAATATAATTTTTATACACAGTTGTGGGTAGAATTCCTTGAGCAATTTTAAAAGTTTATTTCTAATGTTAAAACTTGAGGTTCCCATATAGGGCAAAGTGAAATACAGGATATCTTTGGGGACTGTAATTAAGTCTAGTTGTAGGGCTTATTAGTCTATTTAAGGTTCTGCCTATTGTAGTCTCGACCAGTCTAGAAGGGAAATTATTCTTGGCAAGGAGTTTTCGGATGAAATCTAGTTCATCGTGTAGTTTGAAGTAATCTGAACAGATATTGAAAGCTCTATTGGTCAGAGTCGAGATTAATTTCGTTTGAAACCTAAAGGGATAAAGGAAGAAAAGTTCATAGTAAGATTGGTAAATGTCGGCTTTCGGTAAACGGAAGTTTCAAAAGAGGAATTAGTTTTTATTATCTTAATGTCCAAAAAGGACAGAGAGCTATTAGATTCAACTTCTGAAGTAAATTGAATTAGGGTGCTTAGAATTAAGGTAATTACGAAACAAAGGGATATGGTCTGGTGATTTAAACAGGAGAAAAGTGTCATCAATATATCTTCTATAAAAAACCGGTTTAAAGTTGGAAGGACACTCATTCAACCATTTGACTTCATGATGACACAGAAACGCGTTAGCTAAGGTGGGACCAAGAGGCAGACCCATTTGAACACCTTCAGTCTGTTTAAAATATTCACCGTTGAATATAAATATAAGGTCTTCCACGGAAAATTTTATAGTTCTTTCATTTGGCCTCTATTAAAACCCTGCACAGTATCAGTATTATTAAAAAGATTATCAATACATATATCAATAGTTTCTGCAACAGGCACATTGGTAAATAAAGATTTTACATCGAAGCTAGCCATTGTGTAAGAATTATTATTTAATGAGGTAATTTCTCTAACGAAAGAAAAAGAATCCCGTGCTGTATACAAATTATAAGTTATAGGTGATAGTATGGGAACCAAGAATTTTGAAAGGTTATAACTAAAAGTTCCTAGAGCCGATAAAATTGGCCTAAGCGGACAATTAGGTTTGTGTATTTTAGGGAGTCCATACATAATGCCTGGGCTGGATCCAGAAACAAATAATTTAGTAAAAACCGTGTCTGAGATTATATTAGATTTAAGTTTTCTAAGATACCTATTAATTTTATCTTCCTGTTTTAAAATTAAAGCAAAAATGTCACCAGTTACTTTAGTAAATCTAGTTGCATCATTTAAAATATCTAACATTTTATGACATAAACATTCCTGTCCAAAAGAACAACGCCATTGCCTTTGTCTGGTCTTGTAACCACCAATGACTTGTCCAAAGACAGATTTCTTAGACTTTGAAACTCTTCCACCTCCATATTAGATCTATTGCCATAAGGGTTAAAAGCATAAAATGAAGTAAAAGCTAAATTACGTAAATTATTAGATAAAAAGTTAAAACCTTTACTATGTGGGTCAAAGAATGAATGTTTAAAAAGGTCCTTAAAAAATAACTCAAAGTTGAGGAAATAATTGTAAAAATTAAGTTTCTTTGGAGTAAGAGAGAATTTCAGGCCTTTACAAAGGGCAGATTTTTGAATATCACTGAGAACTTTGGAAGAATAATTAAAGATGAGATCATTAGCTGCTAGATTATTACTCGTATTATATCCTAATTTTTGGAGTTTCCTGTTCTGAACAAAATTCACCCTTACAATACATTTCAAATTGCCCGTCTGGATGACGTTCAAAAGATGTGTTGAATCTATACCAGACAACAGAGACTTAAAATCACAAGTAGACCGATTAAGATCCCGATTACATTCATTACTGAGCCTTTTCTTAAATTTAATTTCTGCATCTAGTAATTGTTTTTGACAGTTCCTATAGGTTTCACTTTTTTGTAAATGAAAGTTACTAAGTTTGAACCTCAAAGAGCCAGGAATCAAACCCTGGTTTCTGCAGCAAGTAAGGAACCGCAAATCACACTGAAGTTTTCTAGCCTTGTAGTCAAGTTTTTCAAGTCTTCTATACATGTGCAATGCTGGTCTTCCACAGCGTTTGGTGATTATATCGGCTATTGATTGGTGGCGCGGAAAACGCAGTTTAATAATAAACAGGAACACCAGAGAAAATACAAACATCCTTCAAGGTTTAATAGTACCAACGTTTCGGAATGCACTAATTCCATCTTCAGGGCTAAAACAATAAAATTCCAAATCACATACAAAATACAAATTGCTTAATAACAATTTAAAATAAACTTAAAAAATTATAGCAGATCTATCGATGATTCGTCAGAATTTAGGTCTGGTTTTAGTTTATAAATAAACAAAGACTCCATAATTTTAAGCTTAAGGTCAGAGCTTCCGGCAGCAAGTACGGCGAAATTAGACTGTGAAATTGGGTGGTTATTGTTGTGCGAGTGATTACGTATGAGAGAATTAGGTGGTTTGCCAAGGGGTAAATTTGTACGGACCGATTTACCGAGATGTTCGTAAATACGAGATTTTAAATGTCTTTTAGTTTTTCCTATATATGACCCCATACAGTGGTCACACTTGTATTGATAAACTATGGATGACTTAAGAAGTGTAGGAATAACATCCTTGTATTTAAATAAATGGTAAATCGTTTAGACGGGGTGAATATAATTTTTATACACAGTTTGGGTAATTCCTTGAGCAATTTTAAAAGTTTGTTTCTAATGTTAAAACTTGAGGTTCCCATATAGGGTAAAGTAAAATACAGGATATCTTTGGGGACTGTAATTAAGTCTCTAGTTGTAGGGCTTATTAGTCTATTTAAGGTTCTGCCTATTGTAGTCTCCACCAGTCTAGAAGGGAAATTATTCTTGGCAAGGAGTTTTCGGATGAAATCTAGTTCATCGTGTAGTTTAAAGTAATCTGAACAGATATTGAAAGCTCTATTGGTCAGAGTCGAATTAAATTTCGTTTGAAACCTAAAGGGATAAAGGAAGAAAAGTTCGTAGTAAGATTGGTGAATGTCGGCTTTCGGTAAACGGAAGTTTCAAAAGAGGAATTAGTTTTTATTATCTTAATGTCCAAAAAGGACAGAGAGCTATTAGATTCAACTTCTGAAGTAAATTGAATATTAGGGTGCTTAAATTAAGGTAATACGAAACAAAGGGATATGGTCTGGTGATTTAAACAGGAGAAAAGTGTCATCAATATATCTTCTATAAAAAACCGGTTTAAAGTTGGAAGGACACTCATTCAACCATTTGACTTCATGATGACACAGAAACGCGTTAGCTAAGGTGGGACCAAGAGGCAGACCCATTTGAACACCTTCAGTCTGTTTAAAATATTCACCGTTGAATATAAATATAAGGTCTTCCACGGAAAATTTTAGTTCTTTCATTTGACCTCTATTAAAACCCTGCACAGTATCAGTATTATTAAAAAGATTGTCAATACATATATCAATAGTTTCTGCAACAGGCACATTGGTAAATAAAGATTTTACATCGAAGCTAGCCATTGTGTAAGAATTATTATTTAATGAGGTAATTTCTCTAACGAAAGAAAAAGAATCCCGTGCTGTATACAAATTATAAGTTATAGGTGATAGTATGGGAACCAAGAATTTTGAAAGGTTATAACTAAAAGTTCCTAGAGCCGATAAAATTGGCCTAAGCGGACAATTAGGTTTGTGTATTTTAGGGAGTCCATACATAATGCCTGGGCTGGATCCAGAAACAAATAATTTAGAAAAACCGTGTCTGAGATTATATTAGATTTAAGTTTTCTAAGATACCTATTAATTTTATCTTCCTGTTTTAAAATTAAAGCAAAAATGTCACCAGTTACTTTAGTAAATCTAGTTGCATCATTTAAAATATCTAACATTTTATACATAAACATTCCTGTCCAAAAGAACAACGCCATTGCCTTTGTCTGGTCTTGTAACCACCAATGACTTGTCCAAAGACAGATTTCTTAGACTTTGAAACTCTTCCACCTCCATATTAGATCTATTGCCATAAGGGTTAAAAGCATAAAATGAAGTAAAAGCTAAATTACGTAAATTATTAGATAAAAAGTTAAAACCTTTACTATGTGGGTCAAAGAATGAATGTTTAAAAAGGTCCTTAAAAAATAACTCAAAGTTGAGGAAATAATTGTAAAAATTAAGTTTCTTTGGAGTAAGAGAGAATTTCAGGCCTTTACAAAGGGCAGATTTTTGAATATCACTGAGAACTTTGGAAGAATAATTAAAGATGAGATCATTAGCTGCTAGATTATTACTCGTATTATATCCTAATTTTTGGAGTTTCCTGTTCTGAACAAAATTCACCCTTGCAATACATTTCAAATTGCCGTCTGAATGACGTTCAAAAGATGTGTTGAATCTATACCAGACAAGAGACTTAAATCACAAGTAGACCGATTAAGATCCCGATTACATTCATTACTGAGCCTTTTCTTAAATTTAATTTCTGCATCTAGTAATTGTTTTTGACAGTTCCTATAGGTTTCACTTTTTTGTAAATGAAAGTTACTAAGTTTGAACCTCAAAGAGCCAGGAATCAAACCCTGGTTTCTGCAGCAAGTAAGGAACCGCAAATCACACTGAAGTTTTCTAGCCTTGTAGTCAAGTTTTTCAAGTCTTCTATACATGTGCAATGCTGGTCTTCCACAGCGTTTGGTGATTATATCGGCTATTGATTGGTGGCGCGGAAAACGCAGTTTAATAATAAACAGGACACCAGAGAAAATACAAACATCCTTCAAGGTTTAATAGTACCAACGTTTCGGAATGCACTAATTCCATCTTCAGGGCTAAAACAATAAAATTCCAAATCACATACAAAATACAAATTGCTTAATAACAATTTAAAATAAACTTAAAAAAAATTATAAAAAGTAGCTAAGAAAATGTAAAACATTAAAACTAAAAGGTAAATAAATGTGAAGTTAAAAAGTTAAAATTATAAAAAGTAAAAGCATTAAAACTGAAATGTAAATAAAATAAACTAGTACCTTAACCAAAACATAGCAGATCTATCGATGATTCGTCAGAATTTAGGTCTGGTTTTAGTTTATAAATAAACAGAGACTCCATAATTTTAAGCTTAAGGTCAGAGCTTCCAGCAGCAAGTACGGTGAAATTAGACTGTGAAATTGGGTGGTTATTGTTGTGCGAGTGATTACGTATGAGAGAATTAGGTGGTTTGCCAAGGGGTAAATTTGTACGGACCGATTTACCGAGATGTTCGTAAATACGAGATTTTAAATGTCTTTTAGTTTTACCTATATATGACCCCATACAGTGGTCACACTTGTATTGATAAACTATAGATGACTTAAGAAGTGTAGGAATAACATCCTTGTATTTAAATAAATGGTAAATCGATTTAGACGGGGTGAATATAATTTTTATACACAGTTGTGGGTAGAATTCCTTGAGCAATTTTAAAAGTTTATTTCTAATGTTAAAACTTGAGGTTCCCATATAGGGCAAAGTGAAATACAGGATATCTTTGGGGACTGTAATTAAGTTTCTAGTTGTAGGGCTTATTAGTCTATTTAAGGTTCTGCCTATTGTAGTCTCGACCAGTCTAGAAGGGAAATTATTCTTGGCAAGGAGTTTTCGGATGAAATCTAGTTCATCGTGTAGTTTGAAGTAATCTGAACAGATATTGAAAGCTCTATTGGTCAGAGTCGAGATTAAATTTCGTTTGAAACCTAAAGGGATAAAGGAAGAAAAGTTCATAGTAAGATTGGTAAATGTCGGCTTTCGGTAAACGGAAGTTTCAAAAGAGGAATTAGTTTTTATTATCTTAATGTCCAAAAAGGACAGAGAGCTATTAGATTCAACTTCTGAAGTAAATTGAATGTTAGGGTGCTTAGAATTAAGGTAATTACGAAACAAAGGGATATGGTCTGGTGATTTAAACAGGAGAAAAGTGTCATCAATATATCTTCTATAAAAAACCGGTTTAAAGTTGGAAGGACACTCATTCAACCATTTGACTTCATGATGACACAGAAACGTTAGCTAAGGTGGGACCAAGAGGCAGACCCATTTGAACACCTTCAGTCTGTTTAAAATATTCACCGTTGAATATAAATATAAGGTCTTCCACGGAAAATTTTAATAGTTCTTTCATTTGGCCTCTATTAAAACCCTGCACAGTATCAGTATTATTAAAAAGATTATCAATACATATATCAATAGTTTCTGCAACAGGCACATTGGTAAATAAAGATTTTACATCGAAGCTAGCCATTGTGTAAGAATTATTATTTAATGAGGTAATTTCTCTAACGAAAGAAAAAGAATCCCGTGCTGTATACAAATTATAAGTTATAGGTGATAGTATGGGAACCAAGAATTTTGAAAGGTTATAACTAAAAGTTCCTAGAGCCGATAAAATTGGCCTAAGCGGACAATTAGGTTTGTGTATTTTAGGGAGTCCATACATAATGCCTGGGCTGGATCCAGAAACAAATAATTTAGTAAAAACCGTGTCTGAGATTATATTAGATTTAAGTTTTCTAAGATACCTATTAATTTTATCTTCCTGTTTTAAAATTAAAGCAAAAATGTCACCAGTTACTTTAGTAAATCTAGTTGCATCATTTAAAATATCTAACATTTTATCACATAAACATTCCTGTCCAAAAGAACAACGCCATTGCCTTTGTCTGGTCTTGTAACCACCAATGACTTGTCCAAAGACAGATTTCTTAGACTTTGAAACTCTTCCACCTCCATATTAGATCTATTGCCATAAGGGTTAAAAGCATAAAATGAAGTAAAAGCTAAATTACGTAAATTATTAGATAAAAAGTTAAAACCTTTACTATGTGGGTCAAAGAATGAATGTTTAAAAAGGTCCTTAAAAAATAACTCAAAGTTGAGGAAATAATTGTAAAAATTAAGTTTCTTTGGAGTAAGAGAGAATTTCAGGCCTTTACAAAGGGCAGATTTTTGAATATCACTGAGAACTTTGGAAGAATAATTAAAGATGAGATCATTAGCTGCTAGATTATTACTCGTATTATATCCTAATTTTTGGAGTTTCCTGTTCTGAACAAAATTCACCCTTGCAATACATTTCAAATTGCCCGTCTGAATGACGTTCAAAAGATGTGTTGAATCTATACCAGACACCAGAGACTTAAAATCACAAGTAGACCGATTAAGATCCCGATTACATTCATTAATGAGCCTTTTCTTAAATTTAATTTCTGCATCTAGTAATTGTTTTTGACAGTTCCTATAGGTTTCACTTTTTTGTAAATGAAAGTTACTAAGTTTGAACCTCAAAAAGCCAGGAATCAAACCCTGGTTTCTGCAGCAAGTAAGGAACCGCAAATCACACTGAAGTTTTCTAGCCTTGTAGTCAAGTTTTTCAAGTCTTCTATACATGTGCAATGCTGGTCTTCCATAGCGTTTGGTGATTATATCGGCTATTGATTGGTGGCGGGAAAACGCAGTTTAATAATGAACAGGAACACCAGAGAAAATACAAACATCCTTCAAGGTTTAATAGTACCAACGTTTCGGAATGCACTAATTCCATCTTCAGGGCTAAAACAATAAAATTCCAAATCACATACAAAATACAAATTGCTTAATAACAATTTAAATAAACTTAAAAATTATAAAAGTGGCTAAGAAAATGTAAAACATTAAAACTAAAAGGTAAATAAATGTAAGTTAAAAAGTTTAAAATTATAAAAAGTAAAAGCATTAAAATTGAAACGTAAATTAAATAAACTAGTACCTTAACCAAAACATAGCAGATCTATCGATGATTCGTCGAATTTAGGTCTGGTTTTAGTTTATAAATAAACAAGACTCCATAATTTTAAGCTTAAGGTCAGAGCTTCCGGCAGCAAGTACGGCGAAATTAGACTGTGAAATTGGGTGGTTATTGTTGTGTCGAGTGATTACGTATGAGAGAATTAGGTGGTTTTGCCAAGGGGGTAATTTGTACGGACCGATTTACCGAGATGTTCGTAAATACGAGATTTTTAAGTGTCTTTTAGTTTTTCCTATATATGACCCCATACAGTGGTCACACTTGTATTGATAAACTATGGATGACTTAGAAGTGTAGGAATAACATCCTTGTATTTAAAATAAATGGTCATCGGTTTAGACGGGGTGAATATAATTTTTATACATAGTTGTGGGTAGAATTCCTTGAGCAATTTTAAAAGTTTGTTTCTAATGTTAAAACTTGAGTTCCATATAGGGTAAAGTAAAATACAGGATATCTTTGGGGACTGTAATTAAGTCTCTAGTTGTAGGGCTTATTAGTCTATTTAAGGTTCTGCCTTGTGTCTCCACCAGTCTAGACGGGAAATTATTCTTGGCAAGGAGTTTTCGGATGAAATCGTTCATCGTGTAGTTTTAAGTAATCTGAACAGATATTGAAAGCTCTATTGGTCAGAGTCGAATTAGTTTCGTTTGAAACCTAAAGGATAAAGGAAGAAAAGTTCGTAGTAAGATTGTGAATGTCGGCTTTCGGTAAACGGAAGTTTCAAAAGAGGAATTAGTTTTTATTATCTTAATGTCCAGAAAAGACAGAGAGCTATTAGATTCAACTTCTGAAGTAAATTGAATATTAGGGTGCTTAAAATTAAGGTAATAACGAACAAAGGATAACGGTCTGGTGATTTAAACAGGAGAAAAGTGTCATCAATATATCTTCTATAAAAAACCGTTTAAAGTTGGAAGACACTCATTCAGCCATTTGCTTCATGATGACACAGAACACGTTAGCTAAGGTTGGGACCAAGAGGCAGACCCATTTGAACACCTTCAGTCTGTTTAAAATATTCACCGTTGAATATAAATATAAGGTCTTCCACGGAAAATTTTAGTAGTTCTTTCATTTGACCTCTATTAAAACCCTGCACAGTTATCAGTATTATTAAAAAGATTGTCAATACTATATCAATAGTTTCTGCAACAGGCACATTGGTAAATAAAGATTTTACATCGAAACTAGCCATTGTGTAGAATTATTATTTAATGAGGTAATTTCTCTAACGAAAAAAAAGAATCCCGTGCTGTATACAAATTATAATTTATAGGTGATAGTATGGGAACCAAGAATTTTGAAAGGTTATAACTAAAGTTCCTAGAGCCGATAAAATTGGCCTAAGTGGACAATTAGGTTTGTGTATTTAGGGAGTCCATACATAATGCCTGGGCTGGATCCAGAAACAAATAATTTTAGAAAAAACTGTGTCTGAGATTATATTAGATTTAAGTTTTCTAAGATACCTATTAATTTTATCTTCCTGTTTTAAAATTAAAGCAAAATGTCACCAGTTACTTTAATAAATCTAGTTGCATCATTTAAATATCTAACATTTTATTGACATAAACATTCCTGTCCAAAGAACAACGCCATTGCCTTTGTCTGGTCTTGTAACCACCAATGACTTGTCCAAAGACAGATTTCTTAGACTTTGAAACTTCCACCTCCATATTAGATCTATTGCCATAAGGGTTAAAAGCATAAAATGAAGTAAAAGCTAAATTACGTAAAATTAGATAAAAAGTTAAAACCTTTACTATGTGGGTCAAGAATGAATGTTTAAAAAGGTCCTTAAAAAATAACTCAAGTTAAGGAAATAATCGTAAAATTAAGTTTTCTTGGAGTAAGAGAGAATTTCAGGCCTTTACAAAGGGCAGATTTTTGAATATCACTGAGAACTTTGGAAGAATAATTAAAGATGAGATCATTAGCTGCTAGATTATTACTCGTATATATCCTAATTTTTGGAGTTTCCTGTTCTGAACAAAATTCACCCTTACAATACATTTCAAATTGCCGTCTGGATGACGTTCAAAATGTGTTGAATCTATACCAGACAACAGAGACTTAAAATCACAAGTAGACCGATTAAGATCCCGATTACATTCATTACTGAGCCTTTTCTTAAATTTAATTTCTGCATCTAGTAATTGTTTTTTGAAGTTCCTATAGGTTTCACTTTTTTGTAAATGAAAGTTACTAAGTTTGAACCTCAAAGAGCCAGGAATCAAACCCTGGTTTCTGCAGCAAGTAAGGAACCGCAAATCACACTGAAGTTTTCTAGCCTTGTAGTCAAGTTTTTCAAGTCTTCTATACATGTGCAATGCTGGTCTTCCACAGCGTTTGGTGATTATATCGGCTATTGATTGGTGGCGCGGAAACGCAGTTTAATAATAAACAGGAACACCAGAGAAAATACAAACATCCTTCAAGGTTTAATAGTACCAACGTTTCGGAATGCACTAATTCCATCTTCAGGGCTAAAACAATAAAATTCCAAATCACATACAAAATACAAATTGCTTAATAACAATTTAAAATAAACTTAAAAAATTATAAAAAGTGGCTAAGAAAATGTAAAACATTAAAACTAAAAGGTAAATAAATGTAAAGTTAAAAGTTAAAATTATAAAAAGTAAAAGCATTAAAATTGAAACGTAAATTAAATAAACTAGTACCTTAACCAAAACATAGCAGATCTATCGATGATTCGTCAGAATTTAGGTCTGGTTTTAGTTTATAAATAAACAAAGACTCCATAATTTTAAGCTTAAGGTCAGAGCTTCCGGCAGCAAGTACGGCGAAATTAGACTGTGAAATTGGGTGGTTATTGTTGTGCGAGTGATTACGTATGAGAGAATTAGGTGGTTTGCCAAGGGGTAAATTTGTACGGACCGATTTACCGAGATGTTTTACATTTTCTTAGCCACTTTTTATAATTTTTTAAGTTTATTTTAAATTGTTATTAAGCAATTTGTATTTTGTATGTGATTTTGAATTTTATTGTTTTAGCCTTGAAGATGGAATTAGTGCATTCCGAAACGTTGGTACTATTAAACCTTGAAGGATGTTTGTATTTTCTCTGGTGTTCCTGTTTATTATTAAACTGCGTTTTCCGCGCCACGAATCAATAGCCGATATATATATATATATATATATATATATATGCAGTAAAATCACAAAAGTAACACGTGGTCTTTTTAATAAGCAAACAACCACAGAGAAAAGGAAAATTAAACACGAAATCCGAGCGCTTTCGTGATTTTACTGCATATATATATATATATATATATTATATATATATACAGTGTGTCCCATAAGTCCGGCATCATAGGAAAAATAATTAAAAAAGCAAAACAAAAGCTTTTATTTACAGAACGTCCTCAATATGTCCACCATTGTTTTCAATGCACAAATTCAGACGTGATACCCAGTCAGCAAGCACACGGTGAATGATGTCAGGAGTAATGGTGTTACATGCCCCAATAATGCGCTGCCGCAAATGTTCAACACTCCTAATTTTCTCTGCGTATACCAGCGCTTTCAAGTGGCTCCAGAGATAAAAATCTAGTGGCGTGAGATCCGGGCTTCTAGCTGGCTATTCCACAGGCCCTCGACGTCCTATCCAATGACCATGGAATTGTTGGTACAGGTATTCCCTTACTTGGGTGCTGTAATGTGCAGGAGTGCCGTCTTGCTGGAACCATGTTGGGAAATTTCCTTCTTCGTTCAAGACACTGGGAAATGCTTCTTCCTTGAGCATACGTAGGTAGGTGCCTCCAGTGACATGTTCATCGCAAAAGAGGGGGCCTATGGTGCGATCCTTCCAAATGCCACACCATACCATCACCCGAGATGCACCTTGTTCTTTTGAAGAGGTATACCAGTGAGGGTTGTTTTGAGACCAGTAGCGGGTGTTCTGTCGATTTACCTCACCATTTCCATAAAAAACAGCGTCGTCACTGAACAGAATGGTGGACGAGAAATTGACATCCCAAGCATATTGTTCCGTAGCCCATTCACAAAATTCCATCCGCCGGTCGGGATCATCTTCGCTTAATTTCTGTAGGATCTGAAGTTTATATGGATGCCATTTGTGAGCCTGAAGAATGCGATGGATGCTACTTTTCGACACTCCTGTCTCGGCGGACAAACGCCGAAGAGACTTATTGGGACTTCTGTTAAAATGAGCCAGGATAGCAGTCGCTGTATCATCGTCAGTGGACCTCCTTGAAGGTCCACTGCGTGGTTTATCTTCTATGGATCCTGTTTCCTTAAACTTTGCAATAAGTCTGCTAACACAACTCTGTGTTATTGGCTCGCGGTCTGGATGCAGTCTGTTAAATTCAGCAGCGGCCTCTCTTTGACTCCGATTTCCTATGAGTAGAGTTATCTGGATTCGTTCTTCCTTGCTCACAGACATTATGGCCTGTAGAAAGAGATAAATATGAATTATGGTTTGTAGAAATAGAAAAATATGAATTTCTCCTATGATGCCAGACTTATGGGACACCCTATATATACCGAGGGTGATCAAATTTTTAGAGCCACCCCTTGAAAAACACATTTTCATTATAATATGGTGTTTCTAGTTTAAATAATAAGCTTTTAAGTATGCAGACAGTATTCCAAATTGTTAACACATGTAGTGTTCTCTACCTGAATAACAGAAGCTGGGGATAGGGGTTAATTTGGGGAGTAGGGTGAGGGGAGT
Organism: Bathynomus jamesi; assembly: GCA_023014485.1. Taxonomy (NCBI): domain Eukaryota; kingdom Metazoa; phylum Arthropoda; class Malacostraca; order Isopoda; family Cirolanidae; genus Bathynomus; species Bathynomus jamesi. The sequence continues at coordinate 148,522 of JAJOZX010002401.1, read as the reverse complement.
ATGTGAAAAGTGGGTTCAGTAGTGTTTCAGCTGTGAACGTGGAAGGTTGTTCAAGATGTCAGGTGCGTTAAGTGTATGTTAAGTTAATGATAAGTTATTATATTTAAACCATTGTACGTGGAATATGCACTCATACACCCATATGATATTGTTTCTCAGCAACGTATTGTGATTGTTTTATTAAATTAGTGTTTCTTTATGTACTGTAGGCTACCCAACATGGGTAAGAAATGTGATCTATCGCCAAAGAAGAAAGGTAGAATGCTCTCGCTGCTGACTGCAACTGATTAATTATTCTCACAGAAAAATAGCCCGAGAACTGAATGTGTCACGTGCGAGTGTTAACAGGATCGCATCAAAAATTAAAGTTGAAGGGGATAATCCAGAGCTGACTTCAAAAAGAAAGGGTAAATGTGGCCGTAAAAGGATAACTACACCTAGAGCCGACAGATGCATTGAAAAGAAACTAGTAAATAATAGGAGAAGCACTAGTAACAAACTTAAATTGGAGCTGGAGAAGGAAAACATTAACATTTCGACAATGACCTTAAGAAGGCGTGCCAGGGAATTTCGATTGAGTAGTCGCCGGCCAAGGAAAACGCCAAAATTGACTCCAACAATGATTAAAAAACGCTTAAAGTGGGCTAAATACTACTCAAAGTTCACTGTAGATGACTGGAAATCGGTAAGTCACAATATTTTAGTGATCTTGTATGCTTATTTTGAGTAAAATGTATTATTTTGATATTTGCAATGACAATGCACATTTCATTTTGGTTGCAATCATTTCTTTCTCTTTTCATTTGCAGGTGTGTTTCAGTGACGAATCCACATTTCAAGTCATGTCTGATAAATCACAGTACGTTAGGCGACGTGTTGGTGAGGAATATCATCCAGACTGTGTCGTAAGTACGGTTAAGCGTCCAACATGTGTCATGATATGGGCAGTGATAAGCGGTAAAGGTACTGGACGAATTTACATTGTTGAGGGTACTATGAGGCAGGACCAATACCGAAAGGTTTTGGAAACAAGACTTATTCCACAGATCGCCGACTGGTTTCCAAATGGTGAACCATTCCATTTTATGCAAGATTCGGTCCCATGCCACACTGCAAAGTCAGTTAAAAGTTTTCTGGCTGCAAAGAATATTCCTCTCGTGGATTGGCCAGGAAATTCTCCGGATATGAACCCCATCGAAAACCTATGGGAAATAGTAAAGCGTAGACTGAAAGGCGAGGAAATAACAACTCGAATACAGTTAATAGAACGAATAATTGCCGTTTGGAACGGTGATCCTGAGATACAGGCCAGCTGCAAAGCCTGTATAGAGAGTATGCCTAGACGGGTTGCTGCCTTAATTAAAGCCAAAGGAGGACCCACTAAGTACTAAATGTGTTTAATATGACTGTAGAGTGTAGAGTGTATATAAATATATTCTGAAATAAAATAAGTGTTTAAATTAGCCAAATTTTGCTATTATTAGCATTAGAAATAAACTTATACCAGAAAAACTATTTTTTATGTAGTGGCTCTAATAATTTCATCACCCTCTGTATATATATATATATATATATATATATATATATATATATTCTGAGTCATTATTATTTTAGATAAGGGAATTATCGTCTATTCTTCACTATACAGTAGAGGTTTGGTATCCCTGTGCAATGAAGGTCTGGCATAGGGTGCTACTGTAGTATGCGGTCTACCATTAAGTTTCTACTGTAGTATGCGGTCTACCGTTAAGTTTCTACTGTAGTATGCTGTCTACCGTTAAGTTTCTACTGTAGTATGCGGTCTACCGTTCAAAATATTTAAAAGGAATTGAAAATGAATTGAAAGGAATTATAATTTAATTTACACAATTAAGGAATTATTAAAGAAGTTAAACATACTACTACTGCATACTTAACGGTAGACCGCATACTACAGTACGCCCTTGATGATTGGTTAGGTTAAGTCGTGATATTTTCGTTAGTTTTAACGAAAATATCACGACTTAACCTAACCAATCGTCAAGGGCATACAATTAACCTAATAATAAAATAATAAGAAGATAAGAAGCTATAATTAAAAGGTAGACCGCCGAATCGTAGGTAGACCGCATACTACAGTAGCACCTGGCATAGTAGCCTTTCACTGTTTTATAAAATTGTTAGAGTTTTAGAAGCATGTATCCAGGTAATATATATATATATTATATATATAATATATATATATATATATATATATATATATATATATATACTGTATATATATATATATATATATATATATATAACATATATATATGATGAATAAAACCACGAAGGGAGTTTCCCTTCGTGGTTTTATTCATCATAAATATTTTTCACGTGTCACTTTCGTGAAATAATTTTCATATATATATATATATATATATATATATATATATATATATATATATATATATATATATATATTTGATTCTATAATTCCCTATTTGACTCTATTCGAATATGCATTGCTAGTCTTGACTTATTGAAGATGTATTTTCATGAATAGCTTAGAACAACCGTTATAGTTTAACTGGATAATATATGTCTATAAAGGAAGATTTCGATATTTGAATTTATGAAATATAAAATGCTTGTATTCGCATTTATCCTAGTCTTTTTAAAAAGACTGATATATATATATATATATATATATATATGTATGATAATGTTTGTTGTTCATGATAATTGTTATCACGTTACTATACGAATAGATTACAATATAATAGTTTCCCCTTAGGTTAGATGTATGAAATCAAAATTAATTTATTTAATAGTTTTTGGATCTATTTCGTAATACAAATATTAGATCAAGGCAAAATTTGTTCATGAGTTGAATGTATTTATTTTAATTTTATTTTGAGTGGTAGCGTTATTAATATATTAAGCTGAAACGTTGAGATCATGGACGGCGTTAAAGAAATCATTGGTGTTTGTTTTACACTACAGTTCTTTTGCGTAAAGTATGTACACACACACACACACATATATATAAACAGAAGACTGGTTTTTCAGAAATGGATCTTCTGCATGAACGCTTCCAGCGTTTGTTTGCTTGTTTTTGCATGTTTATTCTTGTTTGTCTCATGAAACATCCCCACAGTTGGATTTTTACTCGTGAAGGAATGCGAGGATGGTGATTTCCCCCCTCCAAGGCGATGATGATTCTTTTTTTCACCAAAGGGAATGATGAATTTTTTTTTCTTTTTTTTTAAATTTAATTTTTTTAAAATTTAATTTTAAATTTTTTTTTTGAAAGACCATGAAAGACATCTTATAAAGGAGGGACCGTCATGAAGGACAGTGAAGGATCCTCATGAAGGACGGTGAGGGGGGAAATTTTCAAATTGATCCATGTCTGTCTCCCCAAATGCGGGCATACTACTACGCCTCAATATGCCTATATATATATATATATATATATATATATACAGGGTGTCCCAGGAGGAAATGTCAAGAATGCACCATTTGACTCTTTGGGTATTTCTAAGTAGAAAGTATTATATCGATATGGGTCTGATTCCCAACCGTTACCAAGATACAGGCCTCTACATTTGGGTAATTAAAACATAATAAAAAGGCGATCTTAGATACTATTTAATGACACTTGTGGTTTACAAAAAATACAAACATACAATACACTATTGCACTTATTGCAGAATGGTTTCAAAGTGACCCCCTCCTTCTTCAATGCACGCGGTGAGCCTCCGATCCATCGAGTCTTGCCAAGGAAAACGCGGAAGTTCATTTCTGAGGTTTATGAACGCATCCTGTAGTAATCTTTTTACTTGAACGCTAAGCAAGATATTTTTTATTAATTGAAAAATGCGATTTACATGGCGCTGCAACAAAGAATGAATCTTCGCAACGCCACATGAGCCACATGTGGCCAAAATTGTATGAGCCACAGGTGTAGCATTTGGCTATGAAACATTAAATACTGTTCTTTAAAACTATATGAATCACATGTAAACACTTTTTTGCTTTCACACGATAGAAAATGACATAAAAATATAATACACACCTTCACTTGCGGCGTCAAACCGGTAACTGGCTCCAGGGAACAATCGGCAACTCTAGCGTTACAGGAAGTCTCAGTGTTGCCAAATGGCAGTAAATTGTTCATTATGTATAACAATTTAACAAAAATCATTATTACAGAACTATTCAAGAACGTGACATATGTGTTTCTAGAACAGTTTTTTCCAATGGTTTATCAATTTGTCTTATATTTAAATATAATTTTTTTTTTGTGGTGGGTCACCTTAATTTTTCAGCGGTTCACCAAGTGACCCGCGGGTCATAGTTTGCCGACCACTGCTCTACATTCAGGTTTTTTGATGACATAAATTTTTATTGACGTATAATATTTTATTTAATAATGTACAGTATTAGGAAAATTAATTAAGTACAACAATATATTCAGAAGAAAAAATTAGAGGCATAATAAATGTGCTAAAATTCAATTCACTTTTTCATTGTTCCTTATCACATCAAAAGGGAAGAAATTTTCAATATCATTAGGAAATTTTATTTCATATGTTTCTTACTCATTCCATTGGGCCTTCCATTCAAACTTGGGCGGTTTTCACCTTGATTCTAATGAGTTTAAGATAAACTTTTGACGGTTGTTACATCCTATTCTTTCCTGACATGCCTTTGTTACTAGATTCACTGCCCTTTCCACACTTTGACTGTGGCATGACAAAGAAGCTATCTCCAGTGGCTTGCATCGAGCCTATAGTAGCTCATCGCCGCTAAAATTGTTTAGCAGCGGAGGAAGAGTAATGATCTCTTTTTGCCAATCGATCATTTCGGTGTAGTCAGTAGATTGGAAATTGAGGGTTCGAGACAACTCAAAGTTTCTGGTACCTGAAAATCCTGTTCTTGAAAGGATGATTTTCTGAATAGCTTGCTCCCTAATTTCTAGTCTCTTGTCAGTTACCATTGATATGAGTATATTTTCTGGGTGAGCAAAGTACGCGTTATTCTTTAATACTGGTTCTATGATTGATCTATGTTGTTCATCTAAATTTCGAAGCAAGCACAATAAATGCCAAAAGTTATATGCACCATCAGTTGCATTAGGATGAGATTTTATCCAAAACCACCCTGGAGCATAGAACTGCATAATAATCTTGACTATATCTTGAAGGTTTTTATCGGGATTTGGCGTTGAGATTTGAGATATATAATCGAAGGACCCTGGTGGCTAGAGTTAGCCAGCGAGCATGGTGAAGGGTACCTGGGGATCGAGTGGACAGATCTTGAGAAGTGTCTCCAGTTTGCACTGCCAGACACATATCATAGAGATATCTTTGATCACTGTTTAGCTCCTTCACAACATTTGCTGGAATTTCTTTGATGTTTCCCTTTACGCGAGAATATTTGACTACCTCCAATTTTGTTAAATCTGTTTTCAGTTTATTCCCAATTGAACCCAAAAAAGTATTTGGACCTGTTGTTTTACCATCAATGGCTTTGTAGACGTGCATAAAAGGTAGCTCATTCAAATGCAAGAGGCACACCAATCACTGCACTGGTCTGTTAAGATGAATTTCAACCAGTTTTATGGCTCCAACAATTTTTCCTGTATTTACAGGAGTACCATCACACAGTAAAGCTTTGATAGTATCTGTGCTGTTGAGTCTGTAATAATAGTTATCAACTCTTCTGCTAGGCAGCGAGCAGTTCCATTATCTGGTGTGACATGGTCTACATAGATGCTTCCAGGTTCTTTCACAATAACATAGTGTTCTTCTTTTATCTTTCCATTTTTAGTTAATGTGTTATCTTTCCTTCCATCGAATCCAAGGTACTCCATCTTCAGATTTTCGGATTTAGACCTAAAAGTATTTGTTTCACCCATGCGATTTCTTTCTCTTTCTAATTTCTTTCTGTCAAGCACGTTGGTGTGGTTAAGGATCCCCATATCTTTTAAAGCTGCATTGACTATTGCAGCTGCAGCTCTACAAATTACACGATAACGATCTGCTGTTAATGCTAGGTTTTTATAGGAGTGCCTGTTCTGAATATTCTCAGTCAATTCTAAATCGGCCTCATAATCTGCATCCTGACTCTCTTAATCTACATCCATGTCTTCTTCGGTATTTTCTATAAATTCCGATGGTAAAACATTGGAGGCTTCAGTCATTTCTTCTTGTTCTTCTTGGGCTCTTGCTAAAGATCTCTTCTTTGTTGAACTAGCTATGCGATCAATTGGTCCTAACTGATTTTTTCTTTGTTTTTGACGCACAAAAGACCCATTTTGCCAAGATTTCCTATCAATTCCCTTTCATAGCATTCACAAGAAGATATATCAAACATTTCATCATACTGAGCTACTTTTAAGGCAAAACTTTCATTTCGTCGATGTAACAGCAACTTGTTTAATTTTGAGGCTTCTTCTATTAGTCGACTGACTTTAAGATAGATACCTTTGGTGTTAATCATAGGAAAAGAAAATTTCATCCAAATGTCTTCAATATCTTTTACAACAACCCTGTAACGATGTAACAATCATTAGCAGTTGCTGATCCTTGACAGTCTTGACAGTTAGCTTAGAAATCCGTCAGTCGGCTTAGAAGGCTTAAATGGCAGATGTGTATATATATATATATATATATATATATATATATATATATCGTTTGAGCTGCCAGACTGCGGTATAAAGATATTCTCGACAGTTGGCTTAGAAATCCGTCAGTCGGCTTAGAAGGCGTAACCAGTCATTTAGAGTATATATATATATATATATATATACATATACATATATATATATATATATATTACTGGCCTATTGTTGTCCCTTCCTGCTTCTCGAAACTAATAGAAAAACTCTTGTTACTCCGATTAAATGATTTCCTATGGACATCTAAACAGTTTGGCTTTAAAAGGTCCCACTCAACTGACCTGTGTATCTATGTACTTAAAGAAACAATATCTAAATATATTGACAGTAATTCAACTATTTATAGCTGTTTCCTAGATATAAGTAAGGCATATGATAGGGTGAACCACAATATTTTATTTGCAAAACTAGAAGACAGGAAGGTTCCCATGTACATATTAAATTTATTTAAATTTTGGTATTCCCACCAATCTTTCACTGTTAGGTGGGGCAATGTACTATCCGAGTGTTTTGGCTCCTCTTGCGGGGTGAGACAAGGCTCCTTGCTCTCCCCTATGCTGTTTAATGTGCATATCGACGGATTAATTGCTTTACTTAATGAGGCAACAATGGGATGTTGTATAGATAACACAAGGATAAATAACTTAGTTTATGCCGATGATATGGTGCTAATAAGTCCCTGTGTTAAAGGTCTGGATCGGCTACTAAAAGTCTGCGAAGTGTCTTCACAGAAACATGATATTCTTTTTAATGTTGCAAAAACTAAGGTTATGCAATTTCATCCTAAAAGCTCTAATCAGCCAGCTGATATAATGTTTAAAATGAATGGTGAAGTAATTGAGGAAGTACAAGAGTTTAATTATTTGGGTCAAACTATTACCAGCTCCTTGAGTGATGACTCGGAAAGAAGAAAACAATTTCGAAGCCTGTGTGCTAAAGCGAATATGACCATAAGGAACTTTCGATTCTGTACAAGTGAAGCTAAAGACACTCTCTTTCGTATTTTCTGCAGTAATATATACGGACAGCAATTGTGGGTGAATTATAAAAAAGGTTCTGGCAGAACCCTAAATTTGCTGTACAACAGGTCTTTTTGACTCTTACATAAATTACCCCAGAGATGCTCAGCTTCGTAAATGTTTGCTACCCGCAATGTCCCGAGCTTCCCGGAGGTAACAAGACGTGCTCAACACAGTCTAATGCAAAGAATTAAAAATCAACCAACCTGATCATCCAAGCTATCCATGAGTCCTGCCATTTATCCTCTAAACTATGAACTTCTTAGTGCGAAAACGTTTATCTGTAGCTCCACTTAACTTCGACATTACAGTATTATTTCTAATCAATTGTATATATTTCTATCCTTAGTATATGAACTGTCATTGTATTAATAATATTTGTCATATGGACTATAGTCTGCCAATAAATCTTTTCATTTTCATTTCATTTTCATAGATATATATATATATATATATATATGTATATGTTATAAACGAGCCGACGACCAACTTCTTGAAATCACTTAAAATAACATATAAGAGCAGGCGCCAGTCCTTATTTTTCTTACGCAATAATCGACGTCTGCTAAATCTCTTCTAAGCCTTAATCACACGCCCGGAAAATGACTCACAATATAAAAACAGTTATGAAATCAATCTAAAGCGCACCGACAAACTTTGGCAATGTCATTCGCCGTTACATGTTTGTCTCCAACGAAAACACCACGCTTCCGTCCCAAGGGACTTTGGCTCTGAGAATCAAACATTCTCTTGTTCTCACGATGACTCGCTTATGACGCATGTGAGAATGGATTCCTTCGTATATAAGTAGGGGTCCAGCCATTGAGGGACAGATTCAAGATTTAGATTTCAAGATACGAGATTCAGATCTTGGTCTCCGCGGGTGACGGGTTGCGAGTCGCCTCGTATGCATTAGTTTTGCTTCGAGACGATTTAGAACGGCCTGAAGAAAGGCTTAGAAGGAATCGTTTAATCGTTAAAGCGCGGTGGCGAGGGAGCGCGATACCCCGCATTGATTTGTTTTACGACGGTACCTAGAACGGGCACAAGGGAAGTGTTTCAAGAAGACGGGCGTGGAGTTTTTATCTTAAAGTAAAGTAATTGCATACCCTGGCTGAAGGGTGAATTTCACCTCAATTAGAAATAAGTTTTTTATCGGAATATTGGAATTGAGGATCTTACGGAAAGAAACGCCAGCAGACCCAATTCATTTATTTCTCAGTGACCTTAATTGTCACTCATAGACTTAAGAACAATTCAACTGAAATAACCCGGTGAACTTACCTTATAATCTGACCTTGTGAACTCATGAACTAATTCAGTTATTATAATCTTTCGCCTGTAAGCCGCTTATTTGAATTTAATTAAAGTACCTGAAGATAAAATTGACTCTCAGTTATCCCGTAATAATTAAACCTAAATTCGACGAGTGAAGGAAAGGGCTGGGGAAACTCCCTAACCCCGAAAATGACTGACTTGAAAAGGGGGTCAGCGCATTCTGTAACAATATAGAGTATCTTTATTGTACTTGGGAGGTGAATTAAAACAACTTCATTGGGTAACTATAATCCTCTCCGAGTATAATAATATATATATATATATATATGCACTAAAATCACAAAATAACACGTGATCTTATTAATAAGCAAACAACCACAGGGAAAAGGAAACACAAAGTCCGAGCGCTTTCGTGATATATTCACATTATCAAGGAGGAACAGAAATAGACAGAGATTACAAAGTAAATGAGTTAAATAGACAAGCAAAAAAATTCACAATCGGCACCTCAAATTAAAGGCCTTAAAGCCCTCTAAAGATTTTTTCAATTGATAACATAATCTGTAGGCTGCTAAATTACTAAATATAAAAGGACTATATAGATGAAATTAGACAAAACACCAGTACAGAAAACAAAAATTATTATAATGGTTATTAACACTAATATTTAATTAAAGCAGGAAATTAAATGGCCAGAAATTAATGAAAACAAAGGGAATGGTGCCATCGTCTTACAGAATATTACAAAATTTTGTTTTCCCAAAAGCAACCCAGTTCAAAAGTCCAATAAACCCCCCAGCAACCAAAGATTATACACGAAAGAAATATTACAATTAAAATAGACATAAGAATGTTAACAGTTCTTACAATAATATTAATTTATTTAACCAGGGCAAACCATTAAGGGGCAAGAATGCAGTCAAGAAAACAGTAGGCCCTTCGCCAGCTTTCTGTCAATGCACGAATCTAATTTATACAACCCAGGACTAATATTAAGGACCAAATCCGCATTATTCTTGATCACACTTGATTCCAGTATATTTCTGCTAACAATAGATTTACTAAACCTTAATTTGGAAGCATTTTTCCAATCAATGGGATGATTGGTATCTCTTACGTGAATGAAAATGGCGTTAGATTCCTGGCCACTTCTTATACTGTATTGATGCTGTTTAATACGTAACTCAAGGGTCTTACCAGTTTGGCCAATGTAAAATTTATTACATATTGTGCAAGGGATTTTATGTACACAACCATGTTCACTTAACGGGGAGTTCTTAATCAATGAATTCTTAATTACATCTAAATTTTTGAACGCAATATTTACGTCAAAAGTCCTCAGCAGATTCTGCAGATCAAGGAAATTTTCTCTGAATGGTAACACTAAAACATTTTTTGTGTTATAAGGAATCTTATCCTTTACTTCGTAGAAGGTTTTCTTTGCCATTTTTAAGGACTTATCTATGCAGTTCTTTGGGTATTTTAAATCAAAAGCAATTTTGTATATTTTACTAATTTCGTCGTCAATGAACTCTGGGCTACAAATTCGTAGACCTCTTAGGAACAAAGTAGAAAGAACGGATCGTTTTACATTAATGTGGTGATCAGAATAATAATGTATATAGGAACAATTATTAGTGGGTTTTCCGTAAATATTGTACTTAAACTTTTTTCCAGACCTATATATTGAAACATCAAAAAAGGGATCGAAGAATCTTTTTCTATTTCAACTGTAAAATTGATAGAGGGAGTTAAATTATTAAATTTGGGTAAGAATTCATTGAGATTTAAAGTCACTGGCCAAAGACAAAGAACATCATCTACATATCTAAACCATGGAACATAATTTGGCAAAGTACTTCACCGTCATTACCCTATATGTATGGCCTGATTAAAACTCATAAGCCAAATAATCCCGCAAGGCCTATTGTTAATTCTATAGGATCTATCTCATATAAGCTATCCAAATGGCTTGTCTCCATTCTTAATCCTCTTCTTGGCACAATTTCACAATCACACATAAATAATAATGTAGACCTGGTGGAAAAATTAAATAGTATCAGTGTCAATTACAATTTTAGATTGGTAAGCTTTGATGTTACCGCTTTATTTACAAGAGTCCCGGTGGAGGATCTATTAGTGTTTCTTTCGGAAGAATTGGTTAAGCATAATTTGCCATTACCTGTGGCTACAATTATAGAATTAATTAAGCTGTGCATAGTAGACTCAAAATTTGTGTTCAATAATGAATATTTTAGGCAGAAATTTGGTATGGCGATGGGAAACCCTCTCTCCCCCATTTTGAGTAACTTATATATGGAGTTTTTTGAAAGTACGTTATTAAGGAAGATTCTGCCAAATTATGTTCCATGGTTTAGATATGTAGATGATGTTCTTTGTCTTTGGCCAGTGACTTTAAATCTCAATGAATTCTTACCCAAACTTAATAATTTAACTCCCTCTATCAATTTTACAGTTGAAATAGAAAAAGATTCTTCGATCCCTTTTTTAGATGTTTCAATATATAGGTCTGGAAAAAAGTTTAAGTACAATATTTACAGAAAACCCACTAATAATTGTTCTATATACATTATTATTCTGATCACCACATTAATGTAAAACGATCCGTTCTTTCTACTTTGTTCCTAAGAGGTCTACGAATTTGTAGCCCAGAGTTCATTGACGACGAAATTAGTAAAATATACAAAATTGCTTTTGATTTAAAATACCCAAAGAACTGCATAGATAAGTCCTTAAAAATGGCAAAGAAAACCTTCTACGAAGTAAAGGATAAGATTCCTTATAACACAAAAAATGTTTTAGTGTTACCATTCAGGGAAAATTTCCTTGATCTGCCGAATCTGCTGAGGACTTTTAACGTAAATATTGCGTTCAAAAATTTAGATGTAATTAAGAATTCATTGATTAAGAACTCCCCGTTAAGTGAACATGGTTGTGTATATAAAATCCCTTGCACAATATGTAATAAATTTTACATTGGCCAAACTGGTAAGACCCTTGAGTTACGTATTAAACAGCATCAATACAGTATAAGAAGTGGCCAGGAATCTAACGCCATTTTCATTCACGTAAGAGATACTAATCATCCCATTGATTGGAAAAATGCTTCCAAATTAAGGTTTAGTAAATCTATTGTTAGCAGAAATATACTGGAATCAAGTGTGATCAAGAATAATGCGGATTTGGTCCTTAATATTAGTCCTGGGTTGTATAAATTAGATTCGTGCATTGTCAGAAAGCTGGCGAAGGGCCTACTGTTTTCTTGACTGCATTCTTGCCCCTTAATGGTTTGCCCTGGTTAAATAAATTAATATTATTGTAAGAACTGTTAACATTCTTATGTGTCTATTTTAATTGTAATATTTCTTTCGTGTATAATCTTTGGTTGCTGGGGGGTTTATTGGACTTTTGAACTGGGTTGCTTTTGGGAAAACAAAATTTTGTAATATTCTGTAAGACGATGGCACCATTCCCTTTGTTTTCATTAATTTCTGGCCATTTAATTTCCTGCTTTAATTAAATATTAGTGTTAATAACCATTATAATAATTTTTGTTTTCTGTACTGGTGTTTTGTCTAATTTCATCTATATAGTCCTTTTATATTTAGTAATTTAGCAGCCTACAGATTATGTTATCTATTTGTTATCTACGTTATCTATTTGTTTTTCATTAAATTCTTGCCAATTAATTTCCTGCTTTAATTAAATATTAGTGTTAATAACCATTATAATCATTTTTGTTCTCTGTATTGGTTTTTTTGTCTAATTTCATCTATATACTTCTTTTATATTTAGTAATTTAGCAGCCAACAGATTATGTTATCAATTGAAAAAATCTTTAGAGGGCTTTAAGGCCTTTAATTTGAGGTGCCGATTGTGAATTTTTTTGCTTGTCTATTTAACTCATTTACTTTGTAATCTCTGTCTATTTCTGTTCCTCCTTGATAATGTGAATATATCACGAAAGCGCTCGGACTTTGTGTTTCCTTTTCCCTGTGGTTGTTTGCTTATATATATATATATATATATATATATATATATATATATATATATTATATATAGGATAAAACTATATAACCATTTAATATATGTAGGAGCAAATACGCCCTTATACAGGGTGTTTCAGGAGGAAAGTCAATACTTCGGGAGGTGATAGTATCGGTCATTGTGAGAAAAAAAGTCCATATGAACATGTGTCTAATTCTGAATGGTTACGGAGATAGAGCTGTTTGAATCTTATGCGCGCGCAGCTCTTCCTCCCCCTTCCCTCCCCTATAACCTTGAACCATGTAAGCTGTAATGTAAGCATGTAACATAAGCCAATCGACAGCTGACTGTTGTGAGTGACATTGTTTGGTGTTTGAAGCAGTGTTAAGAATGCCACACACCTTCACACATGCCGAATATGCAGATATGGTGAATGTCTAGGGTTTTTGCGATGGAAGTGCAACAGCTACTGTTGCAGAATACCTTCGACGGTTTCCGAACCGCAGAATTCCGGATCGAAGAGTGTTTACCAGGGTTTTCAACACATTGCGTGAGATTGGTACACTTCCCAGCACTCATGTTTCATCTGAACGTGAAGGTCAACAAGATGTGGATGAAGTGGAAAACATTCTTCATTTGGTAGAGCGTAGTCCTACTACTAGCTCACGAATAATTTCTACACTTCTCGGTGTAACACACACAAGAGTATGGCGAACGTTACGTGAGGAAGGCTTGCATCCATATCATGTACAGCGTGTACAACACCTTCAACTAGGAGACGCTGCCATGCGACTGGAATTTTCTCATTGGGTAAATGCTAATCGCCGATTGCTTCGATTAATACTGTTCACCGATGAAGTTACTTTCACCCGTGACGGTATCAACAACACTCGTAACTCTCATCGGTGGTCAAACGAAAATCCAAATGACAATGTGGAAACAAATTTTCAACATCGCTTCTCTGCCAATGTGTGGTGCGGTATCATCGATAATCAGCTGATTGGCCCTGTTACTTTAGAGATCGGCCGCAGTGGTCCCATTCAATGGCCACCAAGGTCTCCAGACCTCTCTCCGTTAGATTATTGTTTGTGGGGGTGGATGAAAAGTCAAGTTTACGAGAGAAAGGTGGATACACGAGACGAATTGCTTGCGCGCATTTTGGATGCTGCTGCCCGCATAAAGGAACGTCAAGATCAACTCAGACGAACAACACGCGATCTTCGCATACGAGTTGCAAAGTGCATTGAGGTTGACGGTGGGATTTTCGAAAACGTATTGTAAACTGTAACAAATTTGTCATTTTTGTATCTGATACCATTCAAAATGCCAATGTTTAAACATTAAATGTTAGAAACAGTAATTGGTTTCTCTTTCTTGATTACCATTAACAATGCTTTTGTATTTGTAGATTCAAACAGCTCTATCTCCGTAACCATTCAGAATTAGACACATGTTCATATGAACTTTTTTCTCACAATGACCGATACTATCACCTCCAGAAGTATTGACCTTTCCTCATGAAACACCCTGTATAAAGATACAACTCTTCAGGATGAAAAGCGTAGGCGAGCTCTGTCCTATACCGCTTAAGTCCTTTGTACCAAAGTTCATGATATTTCGAAGAGTCTAAACCTTTTAAATAAGCATCCAGCTCTAGACCATTCTTGCCATGTTCATCCCTTCATTCGATAAACCCGTCAAGCATAGCGGTGTAAGCGTATTCAAGAACCGTATCAAAATAAACCATATCCGTAACACGTGCGTCTAATACAGGTTTTAGTTTGTGAAAACGAACGATTTCAAACATTCTGTCGAGGATGAAGCGGTTTCGCGTGGGGACATGAACGTTATTATCAGATGCATTCTTCCACATCAGTCGTATATCAATGCATGGCTGATCGTTATTTATACACAACGTACAAACAATGGCGTATGAGGGGGTATCACTAATTTGTTCTCTTCTTGTACCTGCACCTGCAGGTATTTTATAACGACCCTCACCCCACTTCTCAACTATCATGAAGACTCTATTCATCTCTTCAACACTTAAATAAACAACATTACGTTTACCAGAGTTTGCTTTTCTACAAGTCGTTTCAAGTACATAGTTAATGGCACAGGTTTTACGTCTGAACACACGCAATGACTTCGTCACGGACAAGTCGTATACGGCATTGAGAATGATGCTCAAAGGAAGCTCCATCGATTTCTATTGTAAGAGTGCACAACCAGTCGGGTCAAGCTCTGAGATGACTATGAGCAACCGGTGCGCTGCTTAGCTTGGGGACAGGTGTGGAGGAGTGAGTCATACCGAGCGTTAATGTTTCGTGTACGGGTTTGTTCCAGCATGAAAGAATCATGCGAGAACTTGTACCCATTACACTGGGCAATTTTCCGATTCATGGGGCAATATCGGTTTTAATGTTTTATCGGAATGCGCACTAAACACATTAACAATCCGGCGCACTATTTGAGAGAAACATGTGCCCGTATTTATCATTTTTGTTTAACAGTCGATACTCGTTTCTAAATTCTATTCAAAACTCACACAGGCCTTTAGCTACAACCTCACTGCGAACCTCGTCATGATATATATGAATGTAGTGGTAAAAGTACTTTAGCTTCTCCATAATTACAAGGTTTACATTCTCAGCCGCAGGGTCCGCGTACTCGGTATGATGCAACATGACATAATACCGCCTGTCATACCACTCATCAACAAGACTCACTACCTATACCCGTTGCTTCTCTTCTGCACGCGTTGTTTCTTTCACCTCACGGTATATGTACGCTTTTATAGAGTTTAGCCCTACAACGTAGTCCATTACCTCGTTTGTGGCGCAAAATCCGGCAATGCTCTCGCCAGAATATCCATAAAGTATTTGAACATCTTGTTCCTCAAGCTTCGCGCGGTTCAATGTAACCTTAAAAGTCTCAAAGGAGGGGGGGCTAGGCCGACTTTCAGTATTCACCACATCTTCAAACTTTACCGAATACCACTTTATAAACGTCGAACACGCAATATCAAAAGTCGCCATCACTAATTTTCGTCTATATAAGAATTCTTCAAATATACATCTGAGATCCAGGGCTTCCAGCTGCCAACTGAGCACGCAGGGGTAGAGATATGCCCAGGTAGTAGCATTTGGTTGATCTTACAGTGGGCGGAGCTTAGGACTTTTTTCCTGTACATACGCACGCACACATACACAAATGAGAAAATGAAACCCTAATTGAAACATTTACATATTCAAATATACATGCTAAATAAACATATCGTTACAATAGACATATATAACAGTCAGGTACTATGGTACCCAAAGGGTACGGTACCATAGGTGCCAGGCACCTGGTAACGTTTCCTATAGGTGTTGCTACACACCTTTGTGCCCCTAAGTTCCTTCACACACCCCAGTTTCTGTGCCAGAAAATTGTGGGTTCCTACAGTCAGTTAGGGAGGTTGGTCACCCTCATCTTCTAAACACACTAGCTCCTTCAACGAGTCAAAGTTAACGACCCGTCGGTTCACCAGGTTAAATGTGATGCCCTTCGCCTTCAAGATATATTTCAGCTCTTTCCCCACATTTACCCGCACCCCATAAGTTTTTGGCCCTGTTGATACAAAGGAGTCAGTGTATGCATCATCTCCATACTCATCCTTGATCTCGTCAGTCAACTCCCCGAGGAATTCACCAATAGGCAGTATGTATTCACCCTCCCTCTCTGTGAATATTACGCTATCTGTGTTAGCGTACAACACCCTCCGCCCAAGAGAGTGCAGTAGTCCCCAAAGCTTGATGCGTGCGTATGCCGTTGTGAGGCTGGCTATAGGTATGTTTGTAACCCGTGAGGTATCTGTGGCCAGTTCAGTGATGTTGTACTTTATCATGTACGTGTTACCAACATTCACGGTCTCCATAACCTCTTTATTGGGGGCATTGGCATAATCCCACACCTCGTTATAACTTTGGGCCAAATGAACGTTCCCCTTACCTGTATTCTGTGAAAACTTGCCCCAAAGACTATTTAGGCAGAACTTTGAACTAAAGCGCTTGCCAGGGTTCTTAACAATTTGGGCCCGGTCAAATTGTATCCCTTCAGGGTCACAGTAACGCTGAATATAAGCCGATTTTTTATCTTAGCTCTCAACCTCTCTCGGGTAGCCTGATGCTTCTATTTTATCCTTCAAAAAATTATTTATATATGGCGTGAAAAGGTTGGGGAGTTTCTGAAACCTCCACACCTCATATATCTTCAATATTCTGTAACCATGGCGGACGGCTAGGGACAGCTCAGAACTTGTATATACACCTCTGAGCTCCCGCTGGTTAGTTGTATGATTACATTCCCCATTATTCTCCTCTGCGCACTTCACGCACAGGAGAAACATGAGTTTGTGATCTACAGCGATGAGTAAGATCAGCATCCATAAATCGCGAGGGGGGAGCACGTCTACGAAAAAAAGACGGAAATAGTACTTGTTCAAATTTGTTGAGAACACCTCGGTGGTAGGCAGGTCAGGTCCTACCAGTTTTTCAGGTGCACCTCCGGGGTACGGATTGTTCTTCATCACGTAGGGGTATAGAGAACAGAAGTCGTAGTAATCGAGTTTCACGCCCTCCGTAGGTGGAAAGTATAGCTTCAATGGGTTTGTACGCCCTCTGAACAAGCTATCAACGCATTTGAGAGGATCCAACACCATTGAACGTTTGATCGTGTTTAATTCTTCACGGTACTGTTCATTTGTTTCCATCCGTGCATCATACTTATGCTCCCACAAGATCTTGTGAGTGAACTGGGTGCTTATAAGCTGATCGCGGGTGCGGGTCCATGCAAGACTGTCGGCAGGAGATCTACCGTGGATATCTCCTCCCATTCCACACACAAGACGTGGGCACCTATGCCACCAGCAACCGTTAAAGGAGTACACAGTCTTCTCACCAGTGGGGCGGTCTTCGCTTAGACCATCAGCCCAAAAAACACGACCATTAACCTTAATGGGTACTTATCCCGTGTTGCGGCCGTGTTTTGTGTATACTCCTGTCTTCTGTTGTATGTGTATGAGCCAGTAAATAGCGTTGTGCCCATAACTGCGAGGGTTGTTTCTGTGAATGCCGGCTAAAGTGTATTTAGGCATAAAATTGTTCTTGAACACAGTAAAGCACAATGAGGCGATTGTGGTTGCAACTTGCAGCGGATCGCAGTTAAAACGGTTTATGTACATCCTTCTAAAGGCCTGGAAACATACTCTAAGTACGCGCACATCATTCACGCAATAACGCTCACATTCATCAGTTATATTTTATGGATTAGTTTCATTAAAACTGTTGTAATAGCGGTCAAATTCTTCACGCTCACTATCACTCATGTTGGTGTAGTTAAATTATTGTTTGGAGAGAGGTAGCCCTACGTAATTTAAAGTGTTACTATTGAGGAAAGTGTAAGGGAAGTACTCTTTTGAAACTTCGGCGGCTACACCCATCACCTTGGGTAGCTTTGCTAGTTTTCAAGGTGTGAATAATAAAGTATCTTTAAACTGAACATTATCTCTTATCTGCATTTGTATAAGTTTGTTTCCTCTTTTCAGGAGAACATCGGTGAATATCTCTGATGACTCGTGCTCAAGCAGTTCCTTATAAAGGAACTGTGTATCAAATTTTGCCCCGTTATGGGCAAGAATATACACAGTAATTTTTTTTAACTTGTCCGCTAACTTGACAATATAGAACACAAAGAGTTTCACAGGGCTGTCGTGTGCAATCGTTTTAAAAACGTTTGTCCGTTTACCACAGTTGTGACACTCATCACACTGAATCTCGATGCACTCATCGCAGATAGTCTGGCTTACAAGTAGATGTGGGATAACCTCTTTAGTTTCAGGGTTTGTGTAAGTTTCTATATCGTAGTACACAGTTATACAAGGTCTATTTTTAGGCTTAGCGTTTTTCATATAACATACATGCTTCACTCCATCCGCCTTATATTTCTCATGGCATGTAGGACAGTGAATTTCATCACATTTATGTTTGAATTCCCCTCAATTATTCAACATATGAAACATACCACATTCACAGATTCTCATTTTCCTGCAAGTGTCACTTGATTTATGGAACTCAAAGCACTTATTATTGAAAAATGTACGTCTGCACACATTACATTCCCTCTTCTCAGCTTCAACTACACGACTTTCACATTTGGAGCTTTTACACTGCTCACATACCATGAGGCATTCCTTACAATGTTTCATTATATCATCCGCAAACTCGAGACCTCCCTTAAACAAATCATGATGCCTTCCATATTTTCGACTTTTATCATAACTAGCGTAAAGGTCCCTTATATTGCGGAAGGGGAGATACGTTGTTCCTGACAATCCTAAAATAAGTAGAGGTCTTGTGCGATCTCTCACACAGCCTTTAAAACATACACAGTCCTACGACGATCATCCATTCCAAATATAACTATACGAACATTCATTTCCTGCTTTACCCTTCTCAGCTCTTCAGGACCCATATTACACTGAAACTCAAGCTTACAATCTGAAGCCAGTTTACGAGCACGCTGCACAACCGTAGGCAACCAAATATTTTTGACCCAGGTATTTAGTACAGTAAACATATGGGCTAAGACTACTCTTATAAAGCCGCAACCACGCTCTGCGTTTATATGCTTTCTGTAAATAGCCTGAGAATTGAAGTTAAGAGTATAAGGTGTGGCACTATGACCAGCAACACCGAATACTCTGTACTGCTTTGAGAGGCCTGAATTATACGGCCCAAGATATATTCTATGTCTACAGCTCCCAAAAGTCTGATTGGTATTACTACCCAAAAATCACCTACATCCCCGTCATCTGTCCCCAACTCGAAGGACAACCTCGTCCTGACTTCACGTTCGTCGCGGTTCTGAAGGGCAAACGCCACAATACGTTCAACTACGTGCCGCAGTCCATGTTCAACACCGTTGGTATATAGGATTTCTGGTTCAACCTTGAATACGTACCGATTTCTAAGGGCCGGAATGGGGTTAGCGGTCCGCACCAGTTCGAATATTATACCTTCCTCTACAGCACGAGAAGTTGCTGGTGTGGAAGATGCACCTGGAATTGAACAGGAATACGGGGGTACAAATTTAATTGAGGAGGGAGCTAGTGTGGAGGTTGTGTCGTAAGACGTAAAGGGCTGGGGGTCTAGAGGGGTCTAGAGACCGGTGTAATCCTGGCACGTTTTATACCTGACGTGGAAGGTTCTTCATCATCGTGCCTCCGCTTTGAACTGCCACGATGATATTTTGTCCCATAAAGGCGTATATGATGTTAATTCGTTAAAGGGAAATGAACATACAGTCATTGTAATTGACGATCTCATAAATGAAATGGATAAAACGTTTGCCGAGACATTGATAGTGTTCTCACACCATCTTAACATAACCGTATTCTTCATCAATCAGAATCTATTTTTCAAAAATAGATACATGCGCGATGTGTCGTTAAATACACAATATCTGGTCTTATTCGCGCAACGTACAGATGTGTCACAAATTTGGGTATTAGTCAAGCAAATGTTCCCGAATCAGTGTAAGGAGTTTTTGGAAGTTTATAAAGAAGCTACAAGTCAATGTTTCGGATATTTGGTTTGTGACCTTCATTCGCGAAACACGTTTAGGGTGCTTCTAAGAAAAAATATATTCCCAAACGAGCCTGAAACGGTGTATATTCCAGAATGACAAAGAGGCTAAAGAAATATCGTGAATTAATAAAAATCTATCATCGATTGCCCCGGGCATTGCAGCAGATGTTTGTTAAAAATATCGACTCTGACTTTTTAAAATGCATGTGTGAAACCTACCTTAATGTTATAAAATGTAAATGTCCCAATGAAATCCCCTCAGAAGGCTCGCCTACGTCGTTACAAGAACATAATACGTACGCTCGCTCGTAAAAGTCAAACTGTGGGGAAGAAAAAGCGAATTATTGTACAAAGAGGGGGATCATTCCTACCCATCTTATTTTCAGTTTTGAGACCTTTACTGACTAGATTAATATAATGAAGAAAGTGGTACTGATTCCGCACGAGGTGTATGCTTCACTGCAAAGTTCAGAGTCCAGACACGGTTCTAGAACTCCGTAAAAGCAGGCTTAAAAGAATAGAAAGCGAATTGATAGACCTATTAAACAGTGAAAAGTCACCTGATGAGAAAAGTATCTTGTACCAAGAGGCTCTGCAGAAATTTCTTCATGAATACGAAGATTATAAGAATCCGACAGAGATCCCTGTAGTTATTGGACACAGCGCGAGCAACGATGAGCATGGCGACATAGGACCTGAGGCCGACGTTAGAGATGACCAACCAAAGAATAACGGAACGCAACACATCGAGCATGTATTAGAAAGCAGTCTCCTACATACATTGGGGAATAAAGGCTTAAGTCTTTATAATCATTGAGTGAGGACCCCATCATAGAGTGGGCCGATACAGGCGAGGTCATTGTTGAAGGAACAAGGGTACAAGGATCCAACATCGTTGATATTGTTCATGATCTGGTGAGAAAGTGGGATAGGCCCTACCATTAGGATGAAAGCATATTAAAGCAAGACTACAACAAATAAATGTCCCCAAAATATTGATAGGAAATATGAATAGGTTAAAAGACTTGGAACAAGTCTCGCATATGCCACAACTGAGTACACCATCACCCCCAACGGTAGCATCTCTGAAGAGGAGAAAGAAGAGACCAAACAACAACGGTCGACCCTATCCGCATGCCTCTAAAATACGCAAATGGTTAACATATTAAGAAAACGCTATTTTGATATTTCTAACCCAGCCTCCTATGGCGGTGTTGATAGACTGTACAGAGGTGTTTACAATGATGGTGTAGGGAAAAAAGATGTTGAGAGGTTTTTGCCGGTGAGAAAAAGGTTTAAAGCATCCAGGACAATAGCGGCTTCGATTGATTGTATTTGACAAGCGGATTTAACAAACATGCAAAGATATTCAGTATATAATGATGGCTAGCGCTACATCCTATTCATAATAGATGTATTCTCTAGATATCTGTGGCCAATTCCTCTGAAATATAAATCGCTTGAAACAGTTGCTAAAGCTACCAAAACGCTGATGTTGAAAGAAAACAGGGGTCCAGTCTATTTTTGAACGGATATGTGAAAAGAATTTATAGGCCGAGCTTTTCAGAACATGTTGGCAGAGTTTAATATCAGTTACTACACTAGCAATTCTATACATAAGGCCTCTTTGGCTGAAAGAGTTCAACGTACCATAAAGGAACGCATGCATCGCTATTTTACACATAAAAACACATGCAGATATATAAACATTCTGGAAGCATTGACCTCGTCATACAACCGTTCACACCATCGCGCGGTTGGGACAACACCTAACGAGGTTTTAGAAAGAGGTATGCACACAGAGCGTGAGGTGAGAAGAGATATTCGTAGAGCACCGCCACACTCTACGCGTTTCAAAATCAATGATTACACTAGTCTACAAAAAAAAATTCTGCTTCTCCCAATTTAATGGGTGATCTAAACTAATTTTGGAGTGCTGAATCTGAAAATTACATTAGTTTTTCTCTATCGGGCCAGGTCATCTAGATACCTGTAACCCTTATTTAGACGTTTACAGGCAGAATACACTCAAAACTGGAAAGTTCAGTCTCACAGAGAGAAGAAATTTTCGAAAATCTACTTATAAATCTACTTTTATTTGTATTTGTAGTAAAACAGAACAGCAGAGAACAACAAAAAAGGATACGTACACATGCATTATTACATATCAACTGCTACATATAGTTCACTTTCTTAGAAGTGAGTTTTCTTGGATTTGCGTCTATACTCAGCAGAGCCTTCCCGTTTTAGCATCCAGCAAAAGTCACCAAGCATGCAAGGGTCCCATCGTCCTTGATAATTTTTTTCCATCATTGCAATGTCCTGATGAAACCGCTCTCCATGTGCATCTGACACTGAAGCCAAGGTTATCTGGAAAGAAGTCCAGATGGCTGTGCAAAAAATGGATCTTCAGAGACATTCTAGCCCCAAGTTGTTGGTATGCATCCACAGCTCGGTGACCATTGCTTCATAGTAAGGGGACTTTGTTGAGCCTAAGAAGTTGTCACAAAGTTTCTAAAAAGAATTCCAGGCTCTTAGTTCCTTTGCATTGAGAGTGCTCATAAACTGTTCATCCTTTAAAAGCACTCTTATTTGGGGACCAATAAAAACACCTTTCATCTTCGCATCACTAACGCTAGGAAATTTTGAATGCAAATATTTGAATACAGCTTCTTCTGTGTCAAGCGCTTTGACAAAGTTCTTTATCAACCCTAGTTTGATATGCAGAGGGGGCAAAATAATCCTTTCTTGATCAACTAATGGCTCATACTTCATACTATGTTGTCCTGGCACAAAGGCTTCACGTGGTGGCCAGTCCTTCTTTACATAATGCTGCTGTGTTGCTCTACTGTCCCATAAATGTGTTGCTCTACTGTCCCATAAACACAGAAAGCACATGTACTTGGTAAAGCCACCCTGCATTCCCAGGAGAAGTCCTACCACTTTTAGGTCTCCACAAATCTTCCACTTATATTGATCATACTTGATTGCATTCAGAAGTATTACCATGTTCTCATATGACTCATTGAGGTGAACTGAGTGTCCAATTGGAATGCTTGGGTGAACGTTCCCATTGTGTAACAAAACAGCTTTAAGACTCCGCTTACTAGAGTCAATGAACAGACGCCACTCGTCTGGAACATGTTCTATTTTAAAATACGAGAATAAACTTTCCAAATCTGAACAGTAACATAGCTGATTTACAGTTTGAAAGTAGCACGATAAGTCGGAGCTTCTCTTGCGAAAAGAAGTAATGCGCACATCACCCTAAACTAAGTTCCGCTCCTTAAGTCTCGAAGCTAAAATTTCAGCCTTGCCCTTTGAAAGATATAAGTCCCAAACCAAGTCATTCAAGTCTTGCTGAGTTACAGTATAAAATGTGGTTCAGAAGAAGATTCTGGACAGTACTCTGCATCAGAAGATTCATTTGCTTGTTCTGACAATGCTTCCTCTTCAAATGATGTTGGCAGAAGATTCTTATCTGCTGGTGGTGTTGGAATCGGAAGCTCATCACTATGAGGAACAGGTTTGAAGGCAGAGGCTACCACAGGATAGTCAATTATATTCCTAGTGTTTGATGTAAGGCCAGCTACTTTGCTCTGACAGAAATAGCAATCGTCAACATGGTTCTTTTGCTCACGCCAAACCATAGGTACTGCAAATCCCATACCTTTCCTTCTACCATTGAACCAGTCACGTAAATTCATTGCACAGTTACTACAGCAAACATGTGGGGGCCCATCTTTTGTCTTGGTCACCAGTATGACAGCCGAAGTAGTGATAATACGCTGTTCTTATCAGAGGAGTCATATTCCTGCGCTGTGAAGTTGGAGTAAATAGACCACAGATGTAAGAAAATAAATCTGAACTGTTCACGCAACCCCTTGAAGCACACCTAACGTGCAAAAATGAAGTTCATTTTCGAAATTAGCACCCTATAATTAGTATAAAACAGTATGTTTTTACCAGGGAGCAAAACTGTTGTTAGGTTGTGTTATGTAAAGCTATCGCGTTCTGGAAATAAATTCGCGAAGTAATTTGAGCAAGGCTGGACACGTGCGATTTTTAAAGTTAGGGCTATGAGACCCAAAAGTGGGATAATGCTGTATTACGTTGAAGATTTGAATGGGGGAAGAAATCGCAGGCTTTCACAGCGAGGAGTTGCAGAAAGTGACATTTAATTTAGGAAAAAATGTATTTAAAATTGAAAAAATTTTAGGCAGCAAAGGTTCAGGAAAGAGAAACATGTACCTGGTGAAATGACTAGGGTACCCAGAAAGCTTTAACTCCTATATAAAAGCTGATGCAACAATGAAGCTTAAATAGTATACAACATGGCGCCTAACCACTTATATGCCACACTCCCTCCTCTTCTTCTCTGTCTGTACATCCTAACAATACCCTACCCAACTTTGTAAGAGAACTCCATGGCCCCATTGAATTGGAACGTGATTCGTATGAGATGGGGCTATGAGAAATTCAGCTATCCACCAGCTTCTTAAGTATTGATTATAAAGAACCCATTTTTACGGTTCTTAGAGATCGCGATGAGTGTGAAAAGGTCGGGGTAATTAGGGATGAAACCATGCGTGCCGCCGGAAGTGGGGAGGCACTGTATTACATTACAGTAATAACAATAGGCCCGGGTCGTTATGGTGCGGCCGAGGATGTTGTGAGAGACTTAAACGAAAGTTTTAAAAGTTCAAATCTTACGGCTGATTTAGTATACGAAATCGTAAACAAAGAAATCCCTGCCCATGCTCTGACCCTAAAATCACAGGATAATAGAAGTATTAAAGACAGAGGACTGTTCAAAATTATAACCGAGGGCCGATATGGAGTAGCGCTCCAAAGAGATGTCTTTCACGAGGCACAACATGACTTGTCCACTTAGCTTAATGTATCAGTTGAAATTGGGGAAATTGGGTGATGGCTATCCATCCCCAGACATGTGCTATATTTACAGCAATATATTGGGGCATCAATTTGTTGGGGATACCCAGGCGCGTCTGCTGCGCATTACACACATTCCCATAGAGGGAAGAGCTTGAGCATTACATATGACAAGCCCCATTATGTGAATGTTGCGACTACTCTATTAACCAATATCTCAATATATATAAGAACGATTGAGGGAAAAAATTTCCCATTCAGTGATGGGAGCTTAACAGTGAAGCTGCACTTTTGTCGCATTCAGTTATAATGACCCGAAGGCCTTCCGCAGTTTATCGAGGGGTGAGATATCAGCATGGGAGTGGGTTTGGATCCATTTTTTCAACCATACTACGCACTGCTGTCCTATTGTTGAAGACGGGGGCCAGATACCTCGGGAGGAAAGCGTTACATTCAGGTTTTAACAAGGTAGAGGACATAATGGGTGGAGCTAAACCTAAAGAAGCTCTAAAAAAACATTTAAAACGTACACGGGACGAAATCATCAAAGATGCAAAGAGAAAAATGCGTGGTGGCTGGAAGAAGAAGAGGGCTGTCCGGAAGAAGGAGTTACCAACACTTGGCGTTAAACGTAAGAGGACATCGAAGAAGAAGTGCTCTGAGCGAATGAAACCTATGGTTGATAATTATAATTTTTTTTAACTGATATAAGCTGAGGACATTGCGCTCACGAATCACAGGCTGATTATTACTTGTCGAGAGAAGTGGCACTATTTCTATTTCTGACTCGTCATGGCACGCTTCATCTATTCGTGTAGCTTACAATGTTGTAAATCGGAGCTGTCACTCTTTGATAAGCCCCCCAACACACGTTTCTATTGAGCACAGTGACTTTATTACAATTAACCCATTAAACACAATTAGTTCCCGTAGTGTCCCTATAGAATTCGTGATACCCAGCTCAGGCCCATACGTTTTTGATCCAAGCTGCATGCACATGTACGCTAAATTGCGTATAGCCCATTCAGATGGAACGGACTGCGATGATAATTATTCTGCATACCCTGAAACCAACTTTATACACTCCATATTTAGTCAGTGTGAAGTGTATTTAAACTAGGTCAACATCTCGGCAGGAACGGGTTATTATCACCTACGAGCCTATCTGGAAAATGTCCTCAACTTTTCAAAAGAAGCGAAGGATACCTTTTTAACTCCCGAGGCTATTATCAGACTAATGACGAAAGTAGTATAAAGGATAAATTTAGAAATTCTAAAAAGAAGATATATGAATGCTATGGACGTCTGCATACAGACTTTACATTCCAGGAGAAACTGCTGATGAATGGGGCGGATATGAAATTAAAGGTCACCCGCATGAATTCTGAGATCTGCATAAATCTGGGGCCTGATCAAGAAGAGGGCGCAAAACCCGTTGTAATTCACATTATGGAAACATATCTCCGCGTGCGTCGAGTGAAATTAAGCTCTGCTAAACAATTAGAAATTGAAAAAAAATTAATACACGCAACAGTAAAACACCCAATTAACAGTGTAAATCAAACTATACACGGTGCCCGCAGGGTTGGCCTTGAAGCAGATAGAAAACGCGGCCCTTGGATCACGCTTCGACGAATGGAAAATATAAAAGAACGCCTTTAAATTCGAGACTTTCGTCCTTAAAAATATAACTCTATACGTCAATGGCGTTATGTTGTGTGGGACTATGGATACGGACTACTCATCAGACGCTGTGTTCCCACTTTGCGCGAGAGCATAGAGTAATCTGGCCCATATTGCAGGTGCTTGTGATGAGCTCGGGATTGGGGTAACGCAGAAAGAATTCATCGATGAATTTAACCTTTACCCGTTGGATATCACACCCGACTTATCTGCTAGTGTAAATACACACTTAAATCTACAACAGAGTGGAAACATCTCAGTCAGATTGGAATTTTCCAACCCGATAGACGCTCCTATTTGTGTACTAGTATACCTCGAGTCACAAGCTCCGGTAGAAATTGACCGCTTCAGAAACGTAGTCACTGACTTTTAAAATGGATGCGAATACACTTCAGAGAGTAATGAATAGTGACCGAATCACACGCTCCAAATTTATCGGTGTGTTTGCGAAGAATGAAACATTGAAATTACCGACTACGAGAAAATGTAGGGGAATTATTATCAACGCAGATGTTGTTGGTGGCGAAGGGATTCATTGGTTTGAAATATACTTTAAACATAGGGAAAGAATGTACTATTTTAATTCACTGGGAACTTGTCCCTGGAGTGACCTTGTTATTGTAAAATTTCTCGAACAGGTGCATCTTCCTGAAATTGAATGGAATCCCCACCAATTACAAGGATATTATAGTAATACTTGCGGCTTGTACTGCCTTTCATTTCTCTTGCATATATCACGTGGAAAGGGATTTATAAATGTTAAAAAATTATTCGATTTGTGCGACACTGAGCTGAATGATGAAATGGCGTGCATGCAAATAAAAAAATGGTTCCCATTTGTGCGCACTCGATGTATTGTGTAAAGTTTTACGCGTGTGTGTGTGTATATATATATATATATATATATATATGTATATGAAAATTATTTCACGTGAAAAATATTTATGATGAATAAAACCACGAAGGAAAGGAAACAGAATGGTGCTCAAGCGATTTCGTCTAATGACATCCTCAGGAACACTGAAGTAAATAAAGAGTTCGAGGCTATATGAGGGGTCGCGCGTCTTAAGGTACCTAAGCGCCACCACAGGCGAAAAAGTGTTTTTTGATGGATGTCACTATTTTCACCCTTCCTCTATCGCGTGGGTTGGGTTATAATGACCTTACGACACTAGAAGTATGGTTGAAAACCTTATGAAGCGAACTACTTTTTTCACCTCTATCGCCAGCCAAAAGTTCACCCAAAGTTCGACATAATAAGAAAATAAATTTTTTTAAAAATATATATATATAAAATATAAAATATGAAAAGCTATTCTAAAAACTCATCAACATCCTCATTAGCATAATTAGAACTCTAATTTAGCCAAAAATGAACGTTCTAGCTCAATTAATAACAGAGATACTATTGCCAGAATATTGCTGAACTTTGGAGGCGATTTCTGACGAATTTTAATTTTGGCGCTTAGGTACCTTAAGACGCGGGACCCCTCATATATGTCACAAAAAATATATATATATATAATAAATGTAGATATAAAAATTGTGGGAGGAGCATACAAATTTGTAAGGAAAACTACTAATTTTAGCACTTTGCCTTTCTTTTCTAAATCCGTCCGGAATACATCAATGCCGAATTGGAAAAAATCAACGGTATTGGAAGTGATCTGTGCTACCCACCTGCGTTTATGGAATCTTGTCTTAACAAGGCAAAACGAACCTTCTATCGTGTGAATAATAACACTCGCACTTTGTCAAAAAATATTTTAGTACTTCCATTTTTCCCGGGCTTTTTAGGCATTGCTAATGTACTTAAACTTTTGGATATTAATGTAGTATTTTCATATAACAATATTGTGAAAAATATCATAGTAAAAAATAGCCCTACCAATAATTCAGGCATTATCTATAAAATTGGTTGTAAACAATGTGATTCCTTTTACATTGGTCAGACGGGAAAGGATTTGCACGCGCGTGTAAAACAGCATCAATATTCCGTTAGAACGGGACAGTCGTCCAGTGCCCTTTTTGTCCATTTGTCAGAGTTAGCCCACTGTATTGATTGGAATAATGCTTCAGTTTTGTTTTACTCTAGCAACATTGTTAATAGAAATATTCTTGAGTCTGCTATTATCCAACTTACAAATAACTTTAACATGAGCCAAGGTCTTTTTCAACTTGATCCTTTTGTTTTGAATTCGTTCAGAATGGATTTAGACAAGAAGGGCAGAGTGCTAAAACTTTGGTAGTTCTTCCTTATAAATTTGTATACTCCTCTTACAATTTTTATTTTTAAATTTATTTTTATATTTTTATAGTTTTATTTTTTGTGACCTATAATTCATTCAGGCATTATCTATAAAATTGGTTGTAAACAATCCATTTGATCTTGTGTTGAATTCGTTCAGAACGGATTTAGACAAAAAGGGCAAAGTGCTGAAATTGGTAGTTTTCCTTACAGATTTGTATGCTCCTCCCACAATTTTTATTTCTATATTTATTATATATATATATTTTTGTAACCTATATATAGTCTCGAACTCTTTATTTACTTCATTGTCCCTGAGGATGTCATTAGACGAAAGCGCTTGAGCACCATTCTGTGTTTCCCTTCCTTCGTGGTTTTATTCATCATATATATATAATTGTAACTATATTGTGTAAAATATAAGATGTCCCCAATAATGTTAGTCTTGTGCTCTGTAGCTTATTTAATGGATGCTAATTCTGTAACTAATTTAAGCTGAATTGTCCTAATTTATAAAACATGATTTCTATCATTTAATAAATTGACGAAAATACACTGTGTCTTCTTCTTAACCAAAAGAAAAAAGCTTACATTAGTTCCCGACGACCTGGCAATCATTGGACCGGATGTGAGCCAATACTTCGACCTCCGTATTGAGGTCACTCGGTTGATTGCGCTGTAAAACCTCCAAATCGCCGTCGACTATTTGCTTTTCTTCAAAGCTGTCACGAAAAGTAGCTATAACACGATCAAGTTCAGCATCGGGCCTATAAGGAGAAAGGATATGGTTGTAGACAGAAAATTATTTTGATAGCTCATACATTTTTCTAATAATGATCATATTTGATGACTAAGCTCAGTGTATCGAGCATCTGGCAGATATTAAACGAATCATCCACATTGAATCTTTTTTATTTAAAATCCGTTTGTTCTATATATTATATATATATATATATATAATTGAAGATACATGCTATTTTAATGAAACATTTCACAAACTAATTTTAAATAAATGTTAACACGTAATTATTTGATAAACAAAATTCACTCTCTAAATACATTAATTACAGAAAGCCTAGCAAAGTAACCTGTAGTAAACATGCATTTATATGTCAGGACACCGCGATGTATATATGGGGGAGAGAGTTACAAGGAGTTACAATAAGATATAATGCCGATTAGGGCTCCCGATAAAATAATAAACAGCAAGCAGCTGGCCTAACCGGGTTGTTAACATATACTTCATATATATATATATATATATATATATATATATATATATATATAGGGAGAGAGAAAATGCAGGATAGGGTACCCGGATCAAATGATAAGCAAAGCAACTGCCTAACTGGGCTAAAAGGAAGATTAGCTGGGTGTACTACGCAAAACACCGGGTCTCGAACGCCTGGGCAGATATCCTTTCACTTCGTTTATTATGGCTTTTTATAAATTAACTAACACTTGCAAGGGTTAAGCACTGAATGATACGATGTATATAGCCCGAGAATGAATCACAAACTAAATTATTACGTAATTACTCACATCTCGAGGGTAGAGTCTTCTGCTGGTTCAAACGGAGGATCATTGCAGATATCATTAACGTTTTGTGTGGAGAGAAGATGAGTCCGGTCGGCCGCTACGAAAAGATGGAGCGTAGACCCTGCAGAGAGGTCGTTGACTTCAAACACCTGTGTGGAGCAGTAAAGCTGATGTGTCTGACTGGAAGTGTCCATGATGAGAGAATGTGTAGTTACTCGTTGATAAATTCACTGTTGTGGGTCCAACTGAAAATGTTCCCTCTTATATACATGACCCCGATTGGCCACACCCCCAATATTCGATTCACAAGTTTCCTGTGTGAGAGCGAGACATTCCGCAAACCAGAGATCCTGGATTCGTTCTCATGCCCCGCCCATTGGGTTGTAATTGGACGAGCCGCGAATTCTGGGGCGTCTCTACCAAATATAACTTATTCATTCCATAGGTTATTTTGTTATAAAAATTATAATAACGTTTTTATGTCATAGTTTAAGGATATAATTGTGTCTTAAAGATAAATTTATAGTGAAGTAAAATAGTTGCGTAAAAGAGAAAAAATGAATGTTACCCCGAAATAGTATCTATTTTTATTATAAAGTTATATTAATATTTTTTTGTAATAAGGTTTAAAGACATATTTGTGTCTTAAAGATAAATTTATATTGAAACAAAATAATTGGATAAAAGAGGAAAAATTAATAAGTTACCCCGAAATAGGATCTACTAGCAAAACATCGGCGCTACGCGCCGATTTTGCTAGATCTGCGGTGCTTGGACCTTCGACCCAAACAGAATTGTGGGCCTGGGGCGTATTTTATTTTGAACATCAATAGCCCTTTATCTGGATATCGTACCCATTCCTCTCACCTTGGGCCTCAGTAATTGGGGTGCCTGTGGCCCTCCAATTACTGGCGAACCCATTATTCGGTCAATAAAACTACAGGAAAGAACGCAGCCATGAAAATCTAAAACTTCACAAATCTTGATACGATGAACTCGGATGTGAAGCTCAAGATTTTCATGACTGCGTTCTTTTCTATAGTTTTATTGACCAAATAATTAAACCGACAGTAATTGGGGGGTCGCAGGCCCCTAGTTACTGGGGGTTCAATTATTTGGTCAATAAAACTATAGTCATGAAAATCTTAAGCTTTACAAATATTGACACAATGTGAAGCTCAAGATTTTCATCGCTGCGTTCTTTTCTATAGTTTTATCGCGGTGCTGGGGGCCCTCGGGCCCAGTAATTGGTGGGGGGGGCTGGTCACACATATATTTTCGTTCATTACATTACTCATCACCCCCATCCACCATACGAAGTTTGGTCGAAATCGGTTCAGAAACGTAAAAGTTTTTCTGCGGACAGACAGGCAGACACATTTTTGCTAAATTATAATAGTAATGATGCCCGATTAGTTAATTAAATGGCCGGTTAGGTCAACTGAATGCCCCGATTAGATTAATTGAATGCCCGGTACGTTACTGAATGCCCGGTTAGGTTAATTGTACACCCTTGACGATTGGTTAGGTTAAGTCATGATATTTTCGTTAAAGCCGACGAAATATCACGACTTAACCTAACCAATCGTCAAGGGCGTACAGATGACTAACCTGGCATTCAATGAACCTAACCGGGTATTCAATAATTTTACCATAGGTTTCGTAATGATCTTGATGACGTCATTAATGTTTTAAAATTAATTATTTAATTTATTAACACCCACGTGCACAACCTCGGGACCTAATCAATATGTGTGTGAAGTTTCATGTTTGTAACTGCTTCCATTTTGGAGTTATGGCTGATGGCTGGAACACACACACACACACACACACACAGACGTCTTTTTATTATTATTATTATTATAGATAAACAATAGACTGGTACAAATTTATACCGAAAGACTTCCGAAAATCAACATTTTTGATAAAGAAAAGCGGAAA
Source organism: Bathynomus jamesi (assembly GCA_023014485.1). Classification (NCBI taxonomy): domain Eukaryota; kingdom Metazoa; phylum Arthropoda; class Malacostraca; order Isopoda; family Cirolanidae; genus Bathynomus; species Bathynomus jamesi. The sequence goes on along the minus strand of JAJOZX010002401.1, from coordinate 115,636 downwards.
ATTGGTTTTGTAGGCCTAGGGGTCCGAAATTTTCATAAAATGGAAAATAATTGCTATTTTCTTACTTACAGCGACAGGCATAATGATATTAGGATACCTAATGAGAAATTTTGTAATATTTTAAAGTGGGGAAAATAAATAATTTTCTAAAAATGATCCTCAACTATAAAAGCGCATCTAATCAGATAACTTAATTAACGTATTTCTATGACAACTAAAAATAGAATGATAAATCAATATCCTATCAAATTGTTTGTGTATACGTAAAATTATTTGTACAAAAGCCACAGTAGTAAAACGCACAAAAGTCACGGTAAATAATTTCGAGTATGGCTCGTTTAACTTTAAACTCATGTTTATTTAAATTGCCCGTTTTAATTATGTAATTTTTTGTATTGAATCGATAAAGAAATCTTTTGTGAATCGAAAAATGTTAAAATTATAACAAATATCAAAATATTTTGTATAAAAATCATTGAATTTTAAAAATGCATGTTTGTTTTTAGTTTTTTGCAAAAAGTTCTTTATGAATTTTAAAAATATATACTTTTCTAAATTGAATCGATAAATAACTTTTGTGAATCGAATGATATTAAATGTTTAGTAAATATTGACTTATTTTGTGCCAAAATTATGATTAAAAATGAAAAATTACAAAAATGCGTGTACAGGCATGGGAAGAACTGTACCCCTAAAAGGGGGAAAGGAATTATGCTAGGGAATTTTTTTTTTAGCATGGGCACTGCACAATAAAAAGCCGCATCGAATGGTGAAAACCGCATTGTTCTACCCCAATTGTAGCGACCTGTAGGTGTGCGCAAAAAACTGTACATATATATATCTATATATATATATATATATATAAGGCTTCATTTCTGAAATAGTATATTAGATTTGGATGATAGACGAGAAACGAAATAGTTATCCCGAAATACAACCTATTTTTAATGTAAAGTTATATTAATATTTTTTTGTAATAAAGTTTAAAGATATATTGATGTCTTAAAGACAAATTTGTATTGAAACACAATAAATGGGTGAAAGACGAGATATGAAATAGTTACCCCGAAATACAATTTATTTTTAATATAAAGTTATATTAATATTTTTTGTAATAAGGTTTAAAGATACATTTGTGTCTTAAAGATAAATTTGTATTGAACGAAAATAAATGGCCAAAAGAGGAAAAATGAAATAGTTACCCCTAATTTAATTTTTATTTTGTTTTAAAAATCATATTAATGCTTTTTATGTTATAGTTTAAGGATAAAATTGTATATTATGGTGAAAATTTGTTTTGGCATTCCACTTTGTTTATCTTATTCGATTTTTTGTATAAAAGATCGGGCATCAAACGTCAAATTGGCCTCGTGGTGTTCCACCATGAGAAGCTCAATAGTAGTGTTGTCCTTTTTTTAGAGACCTTATCGGTCTACCTCCTGGCCCCATAAACGTATTTGTTTATGCTTAATAGCTTTGTCTATTGGGTCGTATTTAAAGACCTTGTCGGTCTGCCAGGAGCTGGTAAGTAAAACCCGTGGTGAAGTGGGTTTGGTTAAGTGATGGTAAGCTATACTTAGACGATTGGTGGTTGTGGTGCTGTGGTGTTTTTTTTGTGTGGTGGTTATGCTCGTATATATTTTGCTATTGGGGCTTTACATACATTTGTTTATATACGTTGTGTGTGCGTGCGTAATAATAGGGATTCTATGAGCGTATATATAGTCGGGAAGTTTGTGTGCGCTGGGCATTGGGGGGAAAGGGGGATTGGCACCTTGCAACAAGTGGGGGTGGGGTGATCGGCACTGGCATTCATTTGATCAACATTGCAATTGCATATGCACTCGTTCATTTTGCGGCCATCCTACTAATATAGGTTTAATTCGCGTAACCTTTCCCAGTAGTTTAGTTCTTTGCACCCCTTGATCTTGGCTGTGAAGCTTCTGTGAATCCTTTCTAGTTGTCTGATGTCTTCTTTCTTATAAGAACATGTTAGGACCGAGCAGTATTCCAATTTGGGTATGATCAGTGTTTTCAAATTTCGCATCATCAGTCATTAGGCTCATTACAACCCCTAAGTCTTTTCCTTTAGAATTTCTCTGAATTTCCTGTCCATTTGGATTATAATATTCCATGGATTTTAGGTGTTCTCTTTTTCCGTACCGTAACAGTTGAAATTTCTCATTGTTAAACTTCATATTGTTGTCTTCCGTCCATTTGTAGATTCTGTTCATGTCCGTTTGTAGAAATCCTATATCTTCTGAGTTTCTTATTTTTCTACTAATCTTTGTGTTATCGGCAAAGGATGTTACTGTGCTGTCTCTGGTAACGTCCTCATCTATGTCAGTTAGCATGATTATGAAGAGTAGTAGAGCTAATAATGTTTCTTGTGGTACTGAGATGAGGACCTCTGATTCTGATGAAGATGCTCCTTGTACTGTAACTACTTGCTGCCGCTTACTAAGGAAATTATATATCCATTTCCCTACTTTTCCTGTTATTCCCATATACTTCAGTTTATGTATTATGATTCCATGGTCACACTTGTCGAACGCTTTGGCAAAGTCTGTGTATATTACATCATAGTTTTCATTACTTTCCAGTGCATCAATAATGTTGTTGTGTTCCATTAGTTGTGATAGGCATGATGCGCCTGACCGAAACCCATGTTGTTTATCATTTAATTTTTTCTGAGTTTCCAAAAAGCCATAGATTTTCTGTCGAACTATTCTTTCAAATATTTTAGTGAGATGAGATGTAAGCCACACAAGCCTATAGTTTCTGGTCTCGGATCGGTCTCCTCCTTTATATATTGGGACTATGTTCGGGCTCTTCAGATGCCCGGTATTTCTCCCGTGTCTAATGATCATCTCCATATCCAATATAGGAGGGGTTCAGCGATTGCATTCTTGCAGTTTTGATCAGTGTGGCATTCCATGTGTCCGGTCTTGCCTCTGAGTGTGCTTTAAGTTTTCTTATAGCTTGTGTAATATCATCTGTCGTAAAGTCGAAGTCCGTTATACTTTCCCCTTGTAGTTCTTCTTCAAAGAACTCGTTTCTATCGCATATCAGTTTGTCAGTTTTTAGGATACTGAAAGATGATTCGTACTGAGCTCTTAATATTTTGGATACTTCTGTTAGATCATTAGATAAATCACTGTCCTTGTTTTTCAAAGGTCTGATAGTCGCATGGTTTTCGACTTCCTTTTTGCAAAATTATAGAAGTACTTTGAGTTAGCCTTTATCGCCTCTATAGCGTCTCCTTCTTTTTCTGTATGCTCTCATTTAGTTCCTGTATGACGCAATCGATACTCTACAGTTTAGCATTTAATATATTTCCGATGTTATCTATACAGTTACTTAATTTTGTAGTCATTCTTTTTCTCTTTTAGAACAGTGACCTCTTTTGTCTCTCGAACCTGCTTCTCTTTTCCCTTTGTTGTATTTTTGGAACATGTCTTTCCACAATTTCCAGCGTCTTCTCCTCTGAGGTCGTTAGCATCTCTTCCGTTGTTTTGGCCTCGAAGATGGATTTCCAATCTATTACTTCCATGTTGGATCCAACATCTTCCCAGTTTATAGCTTTGGAGTGAAAATTAAAAATTTCGAATTTGCTTCTTTCTGTTGTTTGTGTTCTTTTCTTTCTTGTTGCTTTTATATTGGTTGTTATTTCAGTAATGTTGTGATCCGATATTATAGTTAGGGATATTTCTACATTATCAATTAGGTTGGTGTTGTTTGTGAATACCAAATCTAGGCAGTTGTTTTTCTTGTGTTTTCTGTTATTTCTTATGTTAACATAAATTCATAAGCCAGAGCTAGTAGCATCTTTACCTAATCCTGGTCTCCCCGTATGGTCCCCTTGTCCTGGTGTATACATGTATTTTTTCCTATCCTTTTATACAGGGTGTACATAAAGTCAGGATCTATTTTTGTGAAGCACTTGGAAATTATATGGAATTCAATCATAAAATGATAAAGTGGTAACATTTATTAAATAATTAAGAGTAGGATTCGACGTGACGCCCATCAGTATCCCTGTGTCGAGGGGTACGTCCCTAAAAGGGCCCTCGATTTGTTTTAGACGACTAAGGACGATGAATACCGGGGTTGGTCCCCTTGGTTGGAGTCGGAATTATATTCGAAGGATAATAGACACGTCACTCTCGGGTTACCAGTGGATGCACTCGGCGCTCGCGCTTTGTCAAAAATGTGTATGGATGTCACTGACCACTCTTACCTCAATTGGTTGTAAAGTTTCGGAAGATCACATTTGAGTGCTTCCGTACGGTGGTTGTTTCGAGTTTATGCGGTGAATGGAAACCACTAACTAAATTTAACAGTCTTTTTATTAATTCACTTTGGGACAGAATTCTTTTTATATCAAAAATAATATTTAATTAAATTAAATGAAATTAAATTAATTAAATTAAATTAATTAATGAGTTAACTTTAGTTACGTAAAAAATGGCGATTATATAACAGCTCTTAAGGTGAGACTTAAGACAGATTAATCGGGACAAGTTAACTAAAGCTCTATGAACAATTTATAAATATTTTAAGTTAAGTTCCATATCAATGGAAGCTAAATTGACCGGAGGGGTAGTGCCACTGCAGGAATAATTACAGACTTTAAGTCACAGAGTTTACGTATTATGAAGATGGTTAGAAGGCAAAGAACCTCGTTTCCGACGCTCTCGGGGTTTTTATAACCTCGGGGTAGGCGGAGACGAGGTAAACTAAGGGTCACCCTCTTACGGGCGGAGCCTAACAGCAAGCGCCTATAATAGTTTTCTATATTCGAATTTAAGCGGAGGCGACTTTAATTGACTGCCTCGATTGGGAGATGGAACTTCGGGAGAGTTCCGGGGGCGAACCAATCATGATCGAAATAGGTTTCGCGGAATTTACATTTTTCTTTTGATAATAAAGCATAATTATAGGATCGAGAGGCGCCAGAGGGGCGGCATGGAAGGAGGGTCGAACCTATACAAAAGGGAACTGATTTGGAAGGAATTTATAGGGCGCAAATGAATTTCATATTCGAGAGAACCACTTTTGCGTGATTCTTTGGAAAAGAGAAATAGGGGTTAGGGAGAGCTGAAATTTGGTATGCGAGTAGGTCGAGCTAGGGGAAATCTGGTGGGCTATAGGTTGACACAATTATGCTTTATCTATGGGAATAGGTCAAGATTTTAGGAAAATTTAATAATAAAAAAATAAAAACTGAGGTGTTTATAGACGCTTGCCTTGCATCACGTGATGCTGACAATAATAGAGACGCGGAGGGATCGAAGAATTCATGCGATGTGCATATTTTCATATGCACCTCGCATCTAACAATTTAGATTGGGATTACTGGGATTTATGTGGATTAGATTGGATTACTGGGATTTCTACGGATTACATGGGATTAATGGGATTTATGTGGATTTATGGATTACATTGGATTTCTCCGCGTATGAAAGAATGCACACTCTGTGATGTCAGAACAAAGGAATTTTGGGTTCAAGGTTTAGAATGCAATTCGTCGGAGACGAACTCTTTTGTACCGTAAGGATTTACACTACGGGACACTACCTCCCCTTCTGCAAAGTAACAATTAAACAAAAAAATAATACGGTCAACAGTTTTAAGCAGAAACAAAAACTAATATGTACATGCTAGCTAACTAATTAAAATTTGGATTTCTCGGTGTAGTGACAGCTAACGGGGGGCCGAAGATTGGGGCAGACCGTCCGGGGCTTCTTCCGAAGGTGAGGGCTCCGAAGTAGGGGCATTCCACTTCAGTCGTCGACACGGGCGGCAAGCAAGGAAGATGATATAATTATTAGTATTAGTAAGACAGCGGCGGCGTTGACGTAGGTGAGGGGCTGAACGTGGGATAAGACATGAGACCGTTCTTGGAGGGTTTCGGTGATACGATCCAATTGCTGATCCCAAGGGGGATAGTTAAAGGAAGGTACAAGAGTTACAGAGGCAAGAGGAAGGTTGAAGAGAGGAATTGGTGGGAGGTGAGCCATAGGGTGTACAAGACGAGGCGTGTTGTTAAGGGAGCGTACTCTGGGGTTTGTGGATATAAAGCTAGAGGTAATAATAGAACAACCGGAGGGGATTCTACTAACTGGATCCAATTGTATCATACTACGGTTGTTCGGGCAATCCAGGGTTGCTTCACGTTTTTGGGGGATGGACAGGAGGAGGTCGGAACTTATTTGGAGCTGAACGGGGGTTGAAGGGTCGAATGCTCGGAACGTGCAATTTGCACGGGACGAATTTTGTAACAGCATTAGATAACAAGGTTTCTGAAAATGTATGGAAACAAAGGGTTGGAGTGGAGGGCAAATGAGGAATTGGTTGACAAAGGTGTCCTACAGTGAGTAATGTCGCGGGTGGTAAACAGGGTGTACTGTTGGTAGGTTTTGGAAAGGAAAAAGTATGGGTGTTCTGTGTGTAAGATGAAACGGGTTACGTTTTCCCTCATAGAGTAAACTGTGGGAAAGGGGTGAAAAAGATAAGCGTTGTATATTTGAGCATCGAAGAAGGGTATAACAATAATGATAGAGAATGGAGAGCTACCAAGTAACGTCCAGGTGAGGTCGAGAAAATGATGGGCGTTGGATGAGTGTAATGGATAAATTGGGGTGAGAGCGAGTTCCTTACTAGCGTCCGTTATTAATGTATTTAGAGTCTTAAGGGAATTAGTGAATGGGGTGTTTGTTTTGACATGGCAGCATTAAGTGCGGCCATTACGATTTGATGTGTCTCGTGGACTTGATCGAGATACTTATCAATGACAGTAATTTGGAGGTTAATTAGGTGGACATATTCAATTTGGTTATAATTTCGGCGCTGTAACATAATTAAGGAATCTAGCTCGTTTAGATGTGTCGTGAGATTGCGGAGAAGGTGAAAATTTCGTTTGGCTGCAAAGACAGTACGTTTTAACACATCGCCCTTAACGATATTGTCACTCGCTAGCAGTCGGATCTTGCGTTGCACGCTACGCACATCTGCTGAAATGGCGATGCCCGCCGAGATCGAAGAAACCGCGTTTAGTACGGTTTGAGGGACTGTTGGGGCGATACTGCTGAATCCAAGGGAGGGCCAGCGTATCGTTAAGTTTGTATTGTGTGGCGTGTATGTTTTCCAGAGTGTGAGCATAGGTGGAGGAGAGTAGTTGTTTATATATGGTAAACGACTTAGTCGGAGTAGAGTATGGTGGGTGGATAGGTGCTTTAGCAATAGCGATTGCGTGGGAGAGTAATTTTCGTTGGCAGGCGTTGAGCGTACGGAAAATAACGTATGGGGCTTGTAGGTCGAAAATCACATTCAGGTGGCCTTTTAAAAAATGGCCATCCGCTAAGGTTTCGACCACAGCGCCGGGGACGATGCGGTAGGTACTACTAGAAACAGGAAAAAGAATGAAGACAAAGGTAAGCATAGTGGCCGAAGTTAACATTATTAATAATTTTGAGGGTGTTAGCGGTTACTTCCGAGAAGTTCTCCAGGAAGGGAATTTGGGTCTCACCTTAGGTTTGACCGAAGGTCGGTCCGGGGGACGAAGGGGGTGAGGTGGATGGGTCGTCGAAGTAGTGGCTAGTGACTCGGGTATTCGCGCAGTCGGAGCAGGCCGAGTCGATGGCAGCAGGGGTGTTTTCGGTGGTAGGGAGGGGCTTTGTGGAGGTGTCTTGTCTTGTGTAGGTGTCTTAGGGACGGAGTGGAGTGTGGGTACGGGGTCGGAGCTTGGCTCGAGTAAAGGGCTATGTGTGTGTTCTAGTGACTCGGGTATTCGCGATTGGGAGCGAGTCCACGGGCCTTGCGACGACTCCTGTGGTCGAAATCGATACGTCACTGTAGGGTCTGTTTTAGGGTCGTCGATAGGTGAGGGTGGTGATGGTGAGTCGGGGGGCTCCTCACTGGCTGCGGGGCCCTCCGGTAGAATTTTAAAGTTTGGAGTTGTCTCCGGGGCTTCTTCCAAAGGTGAGGAAGGAGCAGCAGGGAGTGGCTCCAGTTCATTTTCAGGTTCAAGGATAGCTTCCTCAGGCTGTACGGACAGGGTAGTCCGAGGGGGCCTTAGGTAGTTTCCCACTCGTCCGATTCTCGGTTTCGGTATGGTAACGCGGGGTTGGGTTGTATCCCCTTGTTGTCGGGACGACTTCGGTTGAGGGGGATTCGGATCCTCATTCGTAACCTTAATTTGGTTGGCATGAACAACCTTTTTCTTTAAGGTTTGCAAGTGTTGGATCGTGAAGGTGTTATGCCCCAGGTCTTCGAGGACACGATATGGTCCTACCCATTTTGGACAGAGTTTACGACTGAGGCCCGGAGGCTTCGTACCTGTCAACCAGCAACGGTTTCCGGTATTATGGTCCGTTGCTTAGGGTACCGCTTGTGTTGGTAGTGGACCATTCGGTCGGTCTCATGGTTGAGACATCGTCGTGTATCTTCGAAAACTTGGAACGAATGGCGAGCCAGGTCGTCCGCATAGCGTTGAGGTTCCTGTAGGTCAAATCCCTCTTCGGTGGAGTCGTTTGGGAGGTCGAAAGGAAATCTTGCATCGTAATGATACAATCTAAAATGAGGGGTGTCACCGATGAGTTGACTGTGGTTGTTGTTAACAGTCCACTGCACCATGGAGATGCACTCGTCCCAATTACGTTGGTCCGCGTCCACGAGATGTCGTAGGACGTTAAGGATCTTTTCGTTCTGCCTCTCAACCAGACCATTTGCTGCCGGATGGTACGGTGTTATTTGTACCTTTTGGATGTGGAGACGTTTGCATAACTCTACGAACATCGCGGAGGTAAATTCCCGAGCGTTGTCCGAGAGCAGCACGACCGGCGTATTGTGCCGTTGAATTACTCGTTCGAGTAAACACTTGGCAATGATCTCCGATGTATGGGCAGGCACCGGTACAATTTCATTATACCTGGTAAAATGGTCGGTGAAAACGACAACGTATTTATTTCCATTTCGACTTTGGACAAAGGGGCCCATCACGTCCATTCCTACGCGCTCCCAAGGTCTAACAGGAACGGGGTACGCATGCATATGCGCGGTGGGCGGACGCGCTCCTTTATGCCTGGCACATGCTGAGCATGCCTTGCAATGTTCTGTTACCTTGGTGCGCGTAAGTGGGAAATGGTAACGCGCTTGGACCAACTTTAGGTCCGTTCAATTCCGGGATGCCCAGCACAAACGCTGTCGTGGCAAAGTTTAATTGCCACGCCTTGAAGACTCTCGGGAACTTCTGCCACGTATTGCCCAGGAGAAATTTGATAATTCAAAATTTGATCCTGGAAAGCATACAACTGGTGAAGTTCCGAATTTGGTTGTGCTTTTAATTGCTGCACCAAATTAGAGATATACGAGTCCTTGCGTTGTGCCTCGAAGAGCGTGTCTCTATCGAAATTGGGAATAGTCTCAATCCGATGAATTCCACGGACCTCTTCGGGTTTATTTATTCGGGATAAACAATCCGGGAGAACGTTGAGTTTTCCGGGACGGTGAACGTATTCGGGGCTAAAGTCCTGGACGGTAAGAGCCCAGCGACCTAATCGCCCGTCGGGTAGTTTTTTAGAAAATATAGAGGTTAACGGAGCGTGGTCCGTTTTTACTGTTATTTTATACCCGTAGATAATATTCTTGAACTTCTTCAGGGCCCATACGATGGCTAAAGCTTCTCGTTCAGTCCCTGAATAGTTACGTTCGGGTTTGGATAGTAACCGACTCGCATAAGCCACAGGTAGTTCGGTACCTTCTACTTCTTGGAGTAGGACGGCACCTAACCCGTAGTTAGAAGCGTCCGTGGCTACTATAAAAGGTTTACCAAAATCCGGGAACTGCAGTATGGGTTCTTGCAGGAGTTTGTCGCGGAGATCAGTAAAAGCTTTCTGATGCTCAGAATTCCATTCAAAAGTAGCCTTCTTTTTGAACAAATTGGTCAAAGGAGCGGCTATGTCTGAAAACCTAGGAATGAAATTGCGATAGAATCCTACAAACCCGATAAAGGTTCGCACTTCATCAACGTTTCGAGGAACAGGGTAATTTAGGAGAACCTGAAGTTTGGCGGGATCCGGTCGGATTCCGTCAGAGGCAAGAAGAAATCCTAAATACACAAGCGAGGATCGGAAAAATTGGCACTTAGCCAATTTTAGTTTGGATTCTCATTCGAAAGACGTCTGAAGACTTTGGCAAGACGTACGAAATGTTCTTCGACTGTATCGCTATAGATCACTATGTCATCTAGATAGACTAAGGCATGAGACCTAATAATCCGGACAACACAATGTTCATAAGTCGAGAGAAATTCGCAGGACCGTTTCGGCACCCGAATGGCAAAACATTCCACTCGTAATGGCCCTGGTTGGTAGTGAACGCAGTACATGGCCGTGACTCTGGAGACAGAGACATCTGCCAGTACCCTGAAGCTAAATCCAGCGAGGTAAAATATTTAGCTTTACCAACATATTGAATGACCTCCTGCATGTTGGGAAGCGGAAATCGGTCTGGAACGGTCACTTTGTTGAGGCGTCGGTAGTCGATGCACGGCCTTAACGTTCCGTCCTTCTTCTTGACCAGGATCAACGGAGAAGACCAAGGACTAACCGACGGTCGGATAACATCCAAATCTAACATTTCCTTCACGTGTTCCTCAACAACCACTGCTGGGAGTGCGGAACGCGATATGGCGGAATGTAGATGGGCTTTGTGTTATCCGCGAGATTAATATGAAAGGGGACGAGGTTTGAACGTCCCAAAGCATCACCCTTGAGTGCGATGATGCTTTCGTGTTCGACCAAGAAGTCCAGTAATTGGTCAAACAAGTCCGGGTCGCTGCAAAGGAAAGAATTTGCGGGATCGGACTCTAGACATGCTTTGTAAGTAGCACGTAATGTTTGCTGAGGTACGCCTCCAGGAGTACACCTGCGTACGTCGTGAGAAATACGAATAGGCTCAGCTTGGGCCAAATAGGCCTTGCCTATTAAAGTATTAGGTTGTAACGTAATGGATTCGGAACCAACATTAGCGCACAGTAGAGGGATAGTTGCCTCTTCGCTAGTGCACAGACTGCGTGCAATTACTAAGCCTGAATGTTGAACTTGGTTTTCAAGAACATTCTCCACGACTACTGAAGTCGCAGGATCCACGTAAGTACCATCGTTAAAGGTAACAATTACGCGGAAGCAGACCTGTTGGTTGGGCTCAATAACGAATTCTTCCTTAACTCTCAACTGAAACTCATCGGTTGGAACAGACTCTGAACTAACTTTCAAGGAACGCCGGACTTGGCGTGCAACGGGATTTTCACCCGACTCTAAACCATTACACGGCGACAAAGCCGGAAAAAATGGAATCCCTCCATTACTAGGATTACAACAATCCTGTAGGGTTCCATCAAAATCGGGAACATCTTCCGAAAAACCTTCAATCCTGCTTCAACAGCAGTTGAAAAACGAACCTCTGGGTTCGACTCCGTATTCACTAACGGAATAAGTTGTCCTTGCACTTGGACAACGTTGGTTTCAAACTTAAGATCCCAACCATTTCCTTTAGGAAGGGATAACCGAGTAAAATGTCGGTAGGAAAGTGCATAGAGTCTTGTACGATTACGCAATCGGCATGAAGCCTAACTTGCCGAGTTTCAGTTTAAGCCTAACTTGCCCCATGGAGGGTATGGTTCCTCCATTAACGTTCTTTAAAACAACCTTCGACGGGAAAAGTTCCAATTTGGAAACTCCCGGAATTCTATTCAAACTAGACTGTTTAATCAGGTTAGCGTTGCTACCTGTGTCTAGCAACCAAACATATCTACACTTCGAACGCGAAGTGGAATGACAGCATCTTCAAACGTATTACTAATTGTGCAAACATATGACGTGGGAACGTCAACAGAGTTTGCCACAATTCTCTGTGAAGCGGGACGAGACTCATAGGTCTCGGGTTCAATGCAAGGGTTTCTGAAAAGGGGAACTTAAAGGATTCTACAGTGGTATCTGGATTATTCCGTGCAGGGCCCTCGGGGTCCTTAAGTGGAGCAGTAACTCCTGGTTTTTCCCACAAGGAATAGCTACCCCTGGGGAGGGCAACCCGGCTCGTCCTCTTACGGGAATCCTGGAGCCGGCAGGTCCTCTAAAAAATCATCGGGCAGATTGGTCGTCTCCCGACTTTCCAGTTCTAAGGCTGGTGATCTGGTATCCCAGCTCGGTCAAACATTCTGTCAGAATATTTCGAACTATCTGGTTCGATGGATTAGGGTTAGGGTTAGTATATATAAGGGGGTTCCCTCAGGGTATCCTTGTTGCGGTGGCCTTGTGGGAGGTCGAGATCCTTTGGACCACTCATTCGTCGCTGGGACGGGTGCACCCTTCTCCCGGCATTTGGGACGATCTCCCCGCCGGTGACCGGATTCCTGCAGGAATCGCAATAAGCAGCCGCCCTGCATTGTTTTATACCATGTCCTACTTGACAGCAGTTGTAACACCGTAGGGGCGAACTTGGGGGAGTCTGTCGCGATGAGTTTGGTCGAGACCGGTTCGACGGCGCGGCGTTGCAGAAGCAAACTTTTGCTTCTGGGGCCTTCCTGTTTGTTCGGTTGCATAACGGATGGACTGGGAGGTTTTGGTTCGTTCTTCCCTCGGTTGACGAATATTCAGATCAGTTGAGTTTGGACACGACTCCTTCATTTTGTTCACGACCGTTGCTAACGACGCGGTGAGATCCGCGTGTTTCTGGAATCTAACTTGGTGGTGACTTGGTAGGTTCGCATACATGGCCGAAAAGGACAATATCTTCGCCGTTTGCGAGGACATTTTATAATCAAAAGCTCCGTCAAGGGCTAAGATGACGCTATTCATAGTGCCTTGAATGCGATTCCTAAACTCCATAAAATCTTCACCATCCTGCCAACGCAATCGGAACAAATTGTCATGGCCACAAATGGTTGAGTGTCGCTGACATCTCGGAAATTGTCCAAGAGAATCCGACGATACTGGGTCCATGTAGTGGCCGCTTCTAAGTCGGGGTTAGTGTCAACAAACTTCGATGCTGACCCTTCTTCTAGATCAACAAACCGTTGTGCTTCCAAGATCTTATCCTTGTCCGCGATCACCTTCTCATTTTCGAAATATACTTCCAGTTTGTGGAGCCAGTGTTGAACAAGTGGCTCGGTGGTCTTTCCCGCGACGGTTCCCTTAAATCTTGGAACGGACGTCGGTAAGTTGAGTACCCTGGAAACTAGAACATTCGTGGTCGCGGCAGGCGCGGCAGCAGCAGCAGTGGAAGCAGTGTTAGTGTCAGCCATGTTGATGTTGGGAATGCGGCGACGTTTGGGGAAGGACGGGCGTGGAGGTGTAAGTGGTAATAAAAATTCCCGGTCTGAATCGGAATCGGAATGTGGCATACACGTCACGCGCGAAAACAAACAATTGAAGTGTGTTTTGGCAGTGTGGTCCTAGTATATATAGTATCAGCGTGTTTGCGTTTTTTTTTTTTTGGGGGGGGGGGATGGTCCAAATTAAGTAAACTACTAATTATTTAATTAAAAAAAAATTAGAAGTTTAAAAATTTGGTTAAATTAATCAAACGCAAAACAATCGAGGAAACCTCAACCATGCAGTAACACACTAAAATATCGTATATCAGGAACGACGTGATTGCTAAAAAAAAACAAGTTATGCCAGTATTGTTCTATCACTCTTTAAATAGGTGATATCATAGTAATAAAAAAACGAAATGTGAGAAAAAATAAAGGTTGGGATAGCAAAAGGTTACTTGTAATCCGATTGTCGAATCGTTGGTCTCCAATGAATGAAGAGTCCCACACAAAGTCCCTTTCCGTATCCTCGATCCTAACGATGGCAACGTGAGTTCCAGCGGTGGTGGATCCTACCCTCTGCCTGAGTCCGCAAGGAAGTACCCTAGTCGTGCCCCAATCGTATTCACGGATGTGGCCTGCAATTAGGTCACAAGCGTAATTTCCGTAGCACCAAGTAAAACAAAAAATGAAAAGAAAAACCTAACCCTACCTAACCTATTCAATTACAAAAAAATAAAAATAAAATATTACACTCGGTAATTCAATAATGAAAACGAATTTAAAATAATTCACTTATTAAAATCGTTAAAGAAAAATAATAATAAATGACTACTTAGTCACAGTGATAGCGTATTTCACTATCACGTAATTAATTAAAATTACCCGTTAATTTAAAGTAAGTTTGATAATTAAGAAAAATTATTAAGTGGTAAAAAATCACTTCACGGATCCCACTTACTCAAAGTGAAAAAATAAAAAAAATAAAAATTAAAATTTTCTTAACGTTTGTTTGTAGTTAGTGTTACTAGTCACCATTCACCGTGAATTATTACAGTGGCAAAAGTAATGTTAATGATTAGTGTATAAACTGCGTACACAATTTAAAGATTATAATTGGGTTAAAGGTAATCAGTGATACTTAATAGTTACGTTCATTTATCACTCAAACGTAAAAACGTTCGCGTGAAGTGGATCGAGAGAGGAAACTGAGGCGACTCCGTGACGTGGCATCAGCTGGCGTCTCTCTCGATTTGAAGGTCACTCGCAGATGAGACAAGGGCTGGGCGGTGACGTCATGTACAGCCTTGGCGCCTTCCGAGAGGAGTGAGGGAGAACCCGGGGCGAGATGGGCAAGACTTCGTTCACCCAAATTCCGGGTCCTGGGGGTTCCTGGGTCCTCTGCGTCTCGGTGGGACCTCCAGTGTCGAGGGGTACGTCCCTAAAAGGGCCCTCGATTTGTTTTAGACGACTAAGGACGATGAATACCGGGGTTGGTCCCCTTGGTTGGAGTCGGAATTATATCCGAAGGATAATAGACACGTCACTCTCGGGTTACCAGTGGATGCACTCGGCGCTCGCGCCTTGTCAAAAATGTGTATGGATGTCACTGACCACTCTTACCTCAATTGGTTGTAAAGTTTCGGAAGATCACCTTTGAGTGCTTCCGTACGGTGGTTGTTTCGAGTTTATGCGGTGAATGGAAACCACTAACTAAATTTAACAGTCTTTTTATTAATTCACTTTGGGACAGAATTCTTTTTATATCAAAAATAATATTTAATTAAATTAAATGAAATTAAATTAATTAAATTAAATTAATTAATGAGTTAACTTTAGTTACGTAAAAAATGATATAACAGCTCTTAAGGTGAGACTTAAGACAGATTAATCGGGACAAGTTAACTAAAGCTCTACGAACAATTTATAAATATTTTAAGTTAAGTTCCAATATCAATTGGAAGCTAAATTGACCTGGAGGGGTAGTGCCACTGCAGGAATAATTACAGACTTTAAGTCACAGAGTTTACGTATTATGAAGATGGTTAGAAGGCAAAGAACCTCGTTTCCGACGCTCTCGGGGTTTTTATAACCTCGGGGGGTAGGCGGAGACGAGGTAAACTAAGGGTCACCCTCTTACGGGCGGAGCCTAACAGCAAGCGCCTATAATAGTTTTCTATATTCGAATTTAAGCGGAGGCGACTTTAATTGACTGCCTCGATTGGGAGATGGAACTTCGGGAGAGTTCCGGGGGCGAACCAATCATGATCGAAATAGGTTTCGCGGAATTTACATTTTTCTTTTGATAATAAAGCATAATTATAGGATCGAGAGGCGCCAGAGGGGCGGCATGGAAGGAGGGTCGAACCTATACAAAAGGGAACTGATTTGGAAGGAATTTATAGGGCGCAAATGAATTTCATATTCGAGAGAATCACTTTTGCGTGATTCTTTGGAAAAGAGAAATAGGGGTTAGGGAGAGCTGAAATTTGGTATGCGAGTAGGTCGAGCTAGGGGAAATCTGGTGGGCTATAGGTTGACACAATTATGCTTTATCTATGGGAATAGGTCAAGATTTTAGGAAAATTTAATAATAAAAAATATAAAAACTGAGGTGTTTATAGACGCTTGCCTTGCATCACGTGATGCTGACAATAATAGAGACGCGGAGGGATCGAAGAATTCATGCGATGTGCATATTTTCATATGCACCTCGCATCTAACAATTTAGATTTGGATTACTGGGATTTATGTGGATTGGATTTGGATTACTGGGATTTATACGGATTACATGGGATTAATGGGATTTATGTGGATTTATACGGATTACATTGGATTTCTCCGCGTATGAAAGAATGCACACTCTGTGATGTCAGAACAAAGGAATTTTGGGTTCAAGGTTTAGAATGCAATTCGTCGGAGACGAACTCTTTTGTACCGTAAGGATTTACACTACGGGACACCTGCACAGCTCAAATCGTTCCGCAGCATTTCTAAACACATTCTGGAGCATTTGCGGGGTTATGTTATCTGCAGCAGTTCGTATACGTGTACGTAAGTTTTCAAAACTCGTAATCTTCGTCTGATAGACGTGCGATTTGATAAAGCCCCATGCAAAGAAATCTAAAGGGGTTAAATCTGGTGATCTCGCTGGCCAAGGTCTGTTGCTTCCGCGTCCGATCCAGCGATTTGGAAAACGTCCATTTAGATAATTCTGAACAATTTTGGCATAGTGACAAGGAGCACCATCATGTTGATAGACGACGGTACTACAATCCTATCCCCAATCAGCTGAGGTTCAAGGAATTGCTGCAACATGTCCAGATAAATAAGCCCCGTAACTGTAGCTTCAGCAAAGAAAGAAGGACCATAAACCTTAGATTTTGTTAAACCCATCCAGACATTAACTTTAGGTGAGTCTCTTTCCCAATTTTGGACGAAATCATTCGGTCTTTCATCTGCCCAAATTCGGCAGTTATGGCGATTTACTTTTCCACACGTATGGAAAGTGGCTTCATCACTAAAGAGAATGTTGTTCATTAAATTATCACTCCAGATTTGTTCTACGAGATCAGCACACACAGCACTTCGTCGAGGGAAATCTTCCTCATGTAAATCATGTAAAACCTGCAAATGATAGCTTTTCTTCTGCAAATTAACTTTCAGAATTTTGTGCACAGATGACGTCGGGAGGCCGAGTCTGTGTGATGCAGCACGAACGGACGTACGTGGCTCCTCAGTGATAATTCCGCGTACTGCATTCACGGTAAGATCTGACATACACGGTCGTCCTGATCTTGCTTCATCATTTACAGATCCCGTTCGTTTAAATTTGTTCACCAATTTTCGTATTGTCTTGTCTATTAGCCCCGGCTTATGAAATCTCCTTCTAAACTTCTCTCTGATGTCATTGTATTTCTTTCCCTCGATTCGCCAAATTACTATTACCACACGCTCTTCTGTATTCATTCTAATGGCTTCTGAAAAGAAAAATAGAAAAAAATAATTATTTCACAAAAATACTGTAGATCCTGACTTTATGTACACCCTGTATTTCATGAATGGAAAATTAAAATTACCACAGAGAAAAATATTTGGGGTTGGAGAGTGTAGATATTTTACCCAGTTTCTTACTTCTGTAATGGAATCAGAGAATTTTGAGGTTGGCATGTTCGGGGGTCTGTACATTACAATTAGTACCATATTTAATTTTTCAACTTTTTCTGCTGCACAGTCTACGTAGCTGTTTGAGGTACTTATAGTCATTTCTCCATATGCCATCCTCTTTTACGTCTCACCGTTATGTCGGCTCGGAGGATGTTATAGATGTCAATTTGTATTTCTTTTTTATCAATACAGAACTCACAGTGTTCATAGTTCGCCTGGCAGTCCTTTAGGTGGGTTTCCCTGAGGATTGCATTATAAGAGTGTATATATAATATATATATATACTATGGCCACTCAATATATTTTTCCCCATTCCTTTTTCATGGCTAAATAATAGGTCATGGGGCTGAAATGGCTTTTGAGCCGTAAGTTTGAACTTTCTGCGCTCCATATAACCGGATTTTTCCAGTTTGAACCTCCTCCTCCTTGTATAAAACCGCTTTTAAACGCCCTTCTATAAAACCGATGAATAACTCAGTTTCGAAAATGGCGTCTGACAGTGATGTTATCGAGTTCTTAACCGCAAAGAAGGAAACAGTTGGAAATATTCACAAACGTCTACAAAACGTTTACGGAGATGCTGTTGTTGATCGAAGCACAGTTGGACGCTGGTCTAAGCGTGTGAGATCATCGGAGAGAGGTAGAGCCAACCTCGATGATGAGCCACGCAGCAGTCGCACTGCATCTGCTGTGACATCTCACACTGTGCAACATGCTAACAGCATCATTCGATCACATCGGCGCGTCACGTACAAGAAACTATCACTGGAGCTAGGAATTAATGAAGGAAGTGTGACTACGATAATTCAGCAACTAGGGTACTCAAAAGTGTGTTCACGGTTTATTCCTCGCGAACTGACTGAAGATCACAAAGTCCAAAGAAAAGAAATTGCTTCTGAATCGTTGGTTCGATACGAGACAGAAGGGGATGACTTCCTTTCACGAATTGTAACTGGGGATGAGACTTGGGTCAGGAAAGGTTATGGCCACCATCTTCTGGGACATGAAAGGTGTGAGTCTGGTGGACATTATGAAGAAAGAACAAACAATCAACTCAGAGGCATATATTTCTACCCTTCAGACACCCCAGAGACGCATAAAGCGAGTTCGACCCCGAGAGAAAACTGGAAGACCCTTCTTTTGCACGATAACGCAAGACCACACAACAGTTTGCAAACAAGAGAGGCCATCACAAAAATGCCCTTGACTGTGTTACCCCACCCTCCATACAGCCCGGATCTGGTACCTTCAGACTTCCATTTGTTTGGTCCAATGAAGGATGCTATTCGTGGAAGAAAGTTTCAGAGTGACGATGAGGTTGTTGAGGAGGTTAAGAGGTGGCTCGAGCGGAACCCAGCTGACTTTCACCAGCAAGGAATAAAGGCCCTTGTTTCGAGGCGGAGGAAAGCCATAGAAAAGGATGGAGACTATGTGGAAAAATACAAACTTGTTAAAAAGGTATGTAACTACTTAGTACAAAATTTCTGGAACTTACAAGGAAACTTGGAAAGAAAAAAAAAGGTGGGGCAAAATATATTGAGTGGCCCTCGTATATATATATATATATATATATATATATATATATACACACACACAAGTACATATATATATATATATATATATATATATATAATATATAACAGGAATAAAATAATGGATGGGAGAGCACCGTTTTCCTGCATGCACAAAAACAACTCTTTTATCAAGATGGAAATAATTGATTTTGTATGGGATACTGGACTCAGTGAAAATGTGTGTGTGTGTGTGTGTTCTCATCTGACTGGAAGTAGCTGACGTTGAGAGGATGGCGTTTGAGGATAGAATAATAATAATAATAATAAAAATCATAATAACTCTTTTGTGGAGAGAGAGAGAGAGAGAGAGAGAGAGAGAGAGAGAGAGCATAACTTTTTTGAGTTTTTTACATTATATTTTAATGATTCATTTTGTGTATTAACCCCTTGTTAGTTTATGTATTTAAATACTCAAGTGCGGATCATTGAGCTTAGGAGAAAACTAAATATATTTTTTGATATGTAAAGAATGAAGAGGAATATGAGACTGAAGGAGTGTGGGGCTGGGACAAAGAGGAGTTAATAGATTTAATGAATTATTACGTACTAAAAGGAAAGGCATGTTGAACGCGGTTATAATAAGAAGATCAATAGGGTCATTAACCCGCATACAGTGGCACTCCTAAGCATTCGTACAGACAAATATTTCAATTATATTCATCCGTATCTTTTGTATCATGCATACGATAGTTATGAAAAGTTTACTTTTCCTTTGGAAAAGTTTAACAAACAAAAAATTAGTTCAACTTCGACATATAATGTAAAACATCAAAGAATGTGAGGAAAATAAAAAAGTTAAAATGAAAAAGTTTTCGTCATTTATTTACAATATCATTTAATACTTTGTGTTTCACCTTAGGCTTGAAGAATTTAAATATTTTATCAGTATTGGCTCTTTGTTCATTTGGGATTGTTGGCAATTCTGAATTATAGAATTTTCTTCGTGAATCTTCATGGAAGACAGTTGATCATCGTGATAAAGACTGTTTACAGATCTTAAGAGATCTGTTATTGGTGCACACGAATCTGGAAGGAGTTCTAGGAAGATAGAAGAACTTCGAATTCCATTCACGACGATTGCTGTAGTTATAAAGAAATAGAAAGACTTTGGTACAATTAAAACTTTACCAAGGTGTGGACGACCCTGCAAGACTTCAGAACGTACGGCGAAAAGAATTGAATGGCTGCTGCGAATCCACGAGTGACTGCAGGTAATACCAAACACGTGCGCCTCGTTGGTATAGAGGTTAGCGTCGCTGATTACCAATCCATCGGCCCCGGGTTCGAGACCCGGTGACGGCAGCCAGCAAAACCCAGATGTTCATCCTTCCACACAATAAAGAAAGTGGTTGGTAGATAAATGGGTACCCTGGGTGGCCTAGTGGTTAAGACGCTGGGCTGCTGGTGGGGCATGGTTTGGATTCCACGTTAAACTGTAGGTCTAAGGTGGAGTAAACAGCTTGACCTTCGTCAGAATGAACAATTCTGGCGGAAGCTAACCAAAGGTTATTAAGGGTATCTAAAGTCAATGTCTATTCTTTTACTGTACATCGTACTAGTACATTGAGAAAGAATGGTCTGTATGGAAGAATTGCGAATATAACTGAAATATTTCCCTGTACGAATATTTATGAGTGCGACTGTATATATATATATTAGGGTAATTCATGGCTGTATAGAAAAGTTTCAACTCTTTAAATTCAGCCTGTTCGCCCTCTTATCTTTTTTCATTTGACTTGAAAACAGTTTTGTGAAACTTTGGAGTTAATCCAACAAGGTTTAGAAGGAGGCGCAAATTGTCTACCTTGAAGAATATAAAGTTCTTTTCTGCGACTTTGTGTTTTATTTAGTGAGTATGGAAGTCTTTTCTTTATTGTTGTTAGTAGTATGGGCGCAAAATGGGAGAGTGCAGGAATGTCGCAATGGTGCAGTGCAATGTTGATCAACATTGCAAGATGTTGCAAAGAGGTTTGCAACAAATGGGTGTTGCAGGGTGGTTATGCAATGAATGAGAGGGGGTATGCAATGAAGGGGAGGCGGTTATGCAACAAATCAATGCTGCAAAGAGGGAGGGATCTACGGGGGGAGAAGGGAGGGTGACCTCCCCCAAAAGGGGTAGCCTTAACTTAAGAGAGGGAGAGAAAGGAGAAGGAGGAGGTCTTTGGGAGAGAAGGTGGGATGTCCTCACTAACGTAGGTTGATTTTCCGCATTTTTTTAGATATCGACTTTGGACGAGTCGAGATAGTCAGGGCTTAATATGATAATAACCGACAAAACATTTCAGATCCCTATCTTTAACCGTTTTTTGAGGAAACCGTTTCAAAAATCGTCAAAAAATCGTACCGAAAAATACCACATTTTCGCAATTTTCGGCCAAAAAAAAACACTATTTTCATAAAAAAATCCTGAAAAAAGTTACAATTTTATTGAAAAAAGTAAAAAAAACATGTACAGAGTCAAATAGACACATTTAGATCCCAAGATCATCATAATTTTCAATGTAAGAGCCCTTAGAAGCAAAGGAAGGCCTCATCTGGCGGCTTAGGGCTTTGGCCAGAATGTGTTTGTGCCTTGATTCGAGTCCATAAACAGTATGGGAAGCTTCAGATGTCAGCTTCACGGCCCTTTCAACACTGAGAATGTGAAGGCAGATCAGGCACCTCCAGCTTGGTGCCATTCAGCAATGCTTCTTGAAGCTCCTGGTCAGAAAAGTCTTCTGTGAGAGCAAGTTCACAGATGCCACTTTGAGAAAGGTTGATTAGTTCTGACCAGTGGGTAGCTTCAATGTTGATGGCTGTGATCTTCTTCAGCCTCTTCTTGGCTGGCTTCCCATTCCTGAAAGAATAATAATTAATTTATTTTTTATTCCAGTTTAAGATTTAATCCCTATTAGTCTCAGAATTGCTGATTTAAATTAAACATAAATTAAAAATTAAAAAACCCGAGTTCTATAAATCCCCATAATCGAATTTTTTTTCAGAAAGAAGGGAAGATTATTTCCATTATCAGAGGGGAGGGGGCGAATTGGGATAAGAAAATGTGAAAAAAAATTCGATTATCGGGATTTATAGAACTCGGGCCTTTTTTTTATTAAATAAATCACCATAATCAAATTTTGTTTTCACATTTTTTAAAATTAATAAACGCTTACCTGATGGACAGAATTTTCTTGAGAGCAGCTTCTCTCACTTCCAAGTCATCAGACTTCATCATGGAGTGCAGCACATTCTCGGGCAGCAAGGCAAAAGCATTGTACTTCAGGTTCTTGAAAGCAACACCCTGGATTTCTTCAGACTGCTGCTTGATCCTCTGGATCATGTTGAAGATGTACAGCTGCTGATTGTGGAACTTGCTGTCCCTTTTGATCTCAAACCAACTGACTGCAGACACTTCCACAATGAACTTGATGGCCTGGTAAAGCTTATCCTGTAGTTCTGGAGGGTAAGCACCTCTGGTCCACAGATACATCAATCTAATTGCCAAAGTCAACCAACTTGCATGGTTTAATGGTCCAATTTTCCAGGCAGC
This sequence comes from Bathynomus jamesi, assembly GCA_023014485.1. Classification (NCBI taxonomy): domain Eukaryota; kingdom Metazoa; phylum Arthropoda; class Malacostraca; order Isopoda; family Cirolanidae; genus Bathynomus; species Bathynomus jamesi. The sequence continues at coordinate 93,048 of JAJOZX010002401.1, read as the reverse complement.
AAATCTTGGGTTGACTTTGCCCCTGGAAATTCCAAGCACATACTCCAAAAGAAGCCTCTGGTCGCTACTGAGATCATTCAGTGTCTCCTCAGCAAATTCCGTGTCATCCAGGGGGCCACTGAGTTTGGTGAATTCCACTTGTGGCAGATCTTGGTAGTCAATTTCACAGAGTTTTCCCAGCGGACCAATGAAAGCAGTGGGACTTTTGGTACTGCCATCAATATACTTGAAAACAGCTCTGAAAGGAAGCCCATTCTGATGGAGTGAACAGCCAATGATGTGCAATTTCCGCTCAATTTTATTTTCCAGAGCTGTTACAAGGCCTCCCTCCCAACCAGTGTTTGTATTTGTGTTGTCAAGGAGATTATGTATTTGTGTTGTCAAGGAGATTATGTGCTGTGTTTGACAATTTTCTTTCTTGTCCTTCACAGCATTGTCATCACAGGGACGAACAGGTAGCTTACAGGTGCAAGCAGAAATGTCAAAAAGTTTATTCAGCTTTTCTTCCAGATTCTGCTCCTGGACTGTAGAAAGAGATTTCCTGTTTATCTCTTTTGCTTTCTTGAAGCACACTTTATCCACCAATTTCACTACATAATATTCCTCATACAGGGGCAGCCGCGGGTTCACTGCCTGCCAGATCTCAATCACATCCTTTGCTATCATTTTAGCAATATCATAGTCTTTCAAGTCCGGGTGGCTGTTTTGGAGGAAATAACTGTACTGAATAACTTGGCGGAGGGTAGGAGGCTCTGTTTTATCCAAAGGGGAAGGCTGGCCACTGAATTCTTTGGCACTATCACTTCGAGTTAACACTGCAGACTTCCGTTTTTTACCCATTTTTATGAAATATCTGAAAATAAACACAATTAAATGAACGCATCATAAAATAACTTAATTTAATACACATTTTATAGGTAAATATCATTAAAAAATACAAAATAATACACTAATAAACATCTATAATGCATTTACAATAAGTTTCAAACATCGTTTTGTTAAAAAAGCCGAATTTTAATTGATTATTTTGATGAAATAAGGTCCGATATTTTGTTTGTTTACATTGCTCGAATGCCGCGCGCGCGATTTTACGCGTAAAATTCGGCAATTTTACAACTTAAAAATAATTAACAATCCTCAAAAAATACAATCATTTTCACAAATATGAGTTGGTGCAACGTTTTTTATACATTAATACCTTTCTATCTAGACTAGTCCAAGATCACAGTTTCAAAATCAACCTACCCTAGTCCTCACCCCCCCAAAGAAAAACCTAACCTAAGCCTTAACCTAAGAAGGAGAGAGAGTGAGAGAGTTCTTTATTCCACCGGAGTCCGACGCATTATGAACCAGGGCTGCCACATTTGTTACGTTCGTAACAAATGTGTTACTTTCTATCTTTTTCATACTTTTGGTACGACGTTCAAAAAATTTGTTACGTTTTAGAGTTTTTTATATGCTTTATCGGTTTACCTAAAAATACTTAAAATTATTAGTTTTATAAAGAAATTAGCATATTTAAAACCATTAAATTACAGATGGAAAAAGTGCTAAATAATTTAGATGGCATATACTGTATATTTCTGATTATATATTCCGTACATCGTTCGTTCGCGTATAAATCTCACGAGTCACGACTATACGTTTGAAAACGTTTTCGGTTCTCGGCTTACTGACTCAGTGACTCCCCCACGCTGTCTCAGTCAGAGTCAGTCAGCAGTCTGTCAGTGTTCCAGTTGCAAACTTGTAACAACATTTATCATAGATTGTGTTTGTGAACGCGCTTGCTCTTATTTTGTGGTCATTTTTGAATGCGAATATAATTGAAGCACAAATACCCGAAACGGACAACTGTATGATTTTAACTCAGACACTTAAGGACTATTCTTTTCTTCTCTCGTTAAGGGAAAATAGGCCTTAAATCTCCGAGTCAAAATCATACAGTTGGTACATTTAGGGTATTTGCCCTTCAATTAAAACACGGCTTTGTAACTTCGTTCATAGTGTCTTTACTCAAAGTAAAAAATCGTTCTTCATTAAAAACTTCTACTGTGAATGCACTTTTATACACCAAAGGACTGCTTCGAAACACAAATTGTACCAAATGGGAGCCATCTCAAGAGATGGTGAATAAGATGAAGGAAGTGAAATGGCGTGTAAAAGAAGATATGGATGAAGAAGAAGCAATATTTAAAAAAAATCAGGTAAATATAATGAGCTTTATTATTTTATAATCAATTTTAAATTTTTTTTTATATTTTGTTACCTTTTTGGCTGATTTGTTACCTTTTGTTTGTCAATTTTGTTACCTTCACCTAAAATCTTGTGGCAGCCCTGTTATGAACGTCCATGGGCCAAGCAGCGGTTATATAGATTGTGTTTGTGAACGCGCTTGCTCTTATTTTGTGGTCATTTTTGAATGCGAATATAATTGAAGCACAAATACCCGAAACGGACAACTGTATGATTTTAACTCAGACACTTAAGGACTATTCTTTTCTTCTCTCGTAAAGGGAAAATAGGCCTTAAATCTCCGAGTCAAAATCATACAGTTGGTACATTTAGGGTATTTGCCCTTCAATTAAAACACGGCTTTGTAACTTCGTTCATAGTGTCTTTACTCAAAGTAAAAAATCGTTCTTCATTAAAAACTTCTACTGTGAATGCACTTTTATACACCAAAGGACTGCTTCGAAACACAAATTGTACCAAATGGGAGCCATCTCAAGAGATGGTGAATAAGATGAAGGAAGTGAAATGGCGTGTAAAAGAAGATATGGATGAAGAAGAAGCAATATTTAAAAAAAATCAGGTAAATATAATGAGCTTTGTTATTTTATAATCAATTTTAAATTTTTTTTTATATTTTGTTACCTTTTTGGCTGATTTGTTACCTTTTGTTTGTCAATTTTGTTACCTTCACCTAAAATCTTGTGGCAGCCCTGTTATGAACGTCCATGGGCCAAGCAGCGGTTATATAGATTGTGTTTGTGAACGCGCTTGCTCTTATTTTGTGGTCATTTTTGAATGCGAATATAATTGAAGCACAAATACCCGAAACGGACAACTGTATGATTTTAACTCAGACACTTAAGGACTATTCTTTTCTTCTCTCGTAAAGGGAAAATAGGCCTTAAATCTCCGAGTCAAAATCATACAGTTGGTACATTTAGGGTATTTGCCCTTCAATTAAAACACGGCTTTGTAACTTCGTTCATAGTGTCTTTACTCAAAGTAAAAAATCGTTCTTCATTAAAAACTTCTACTGTGAATGCACTTTTATACACCAAAGGACTGCTTCGAAACACAAATTGTACCAAATGGGAGCCATCTCAAGAGATGGTGAATAAGATGAAGGAAGTGAAATGGCGTGTAAAAGAAGATATGGATGAAGAAGAAGCAATATTTTTTAAAAATCAGGTAAATATAATGAACTTTGTTATTTTATAATCAATTTTAATTTTTTTTTATATTTTGTTACCTTTTTGGCTGATTTGTTACCTTTTGTTTGTCAATTTTGTTACCTTCACCTAAAATCTTGTGGCAGCCCTGTTATGAACGTCCATGGGCCAAGCAGCGGTTATATAGACGGTCGTGGGTTGCCAGATACCACTTATTTATATATGGAGGGTTACCAGAGAGCACTATATATTTATTTATAGATGAGTTGCCAAATAGTGTTTTTAATTTAATTATGTTCAGGTATACCTTATTAGGGTGAATTGCCAGGTTGCGCCATTTATTTTAACTTATTTAGACGAGTTTCCACTTATTTATTTATTTATTAAAGGCAAGAGCGACTTTCTCCTTAAAGTTGTTCAGCAAGAGAACTAATTAATTATTTAAACGATTAACAATATTAACAATAAAAGAAATACAGTAGACAATTAATCCATGACTTAGCAAAATAAATCGTTCATATTAATATTAATAATAAAAGAAATACACAGGACTCTTTATATTGTACATTATTCCAATAACATATTCTCTGAAGATAATATTCAATTTACCTATAATTCGAAAGACATGAAACGCTTTCATTTATTCTATCACCTTAGAATGTATACTGTGTCTATTGACTTTTGACAATCCTTTCTATACACCCATATATTTTTTATAAATAAATTTCAGCGAAAATTTTCATCAAAATGGTTCAAAAACAATGCTACTTGACATTTTGTACATTAGAACGGTTGCCTTTAGCATATAAAAGCACATGTCAGTACAGTGATTTACTCTAAACCAAACCGAAAATGTTTATTTACTTTTGTCATTCCTCTGTATATATATATATATATATATATATATATATATCAGGGGCGTACATTCAGGGTGTGCTCGGTGTGTGCCGCACACCCAATAATTTTTCTGTAAATTAATATTTAATTAACCCTTTGTCTCCCTCTCTCAACTTCAGTCGAGACGAAAAAGATGCCCTAACCCTTAATTCCGCGTTCGACTGTGACACTGCTCGAGATGAGAAATGAGCTACTTCAATTCATTTGTTCAGATTGTCTTCACAACCATTCGGTAAAATTTTGGTACTGAGCGATAGAAGCATTCCTAGAGCTTGTTTGAGGTGCGAAATTTCAGTATTGCAGTGCGGCGATATATATATATATGATGAATAAAACCACGAAGGAAAGGAAACACAGAATGGTGCTCTAGCGCTTTCGTCTAATGACATCCTCAGGAACACTGAAGTACATAAAGAGTTACAGCCTATATATAGGTTACAGAAAAAAAATATATATATATATATATATATATATTATATAATAAAACGGAGAAATAAAATTAAAAATTAAAAATTAAAGGATTGTGGGAGGGGCATACAAATTCGTAAGGAAAAACTATCGATTTTTAGCACAAGATCAAATGAATTAAAAAAAAAATCTACCAATTTTTAGCACAAGATTAAATTAATTATTTCCAACCAATGTTATAAAAAAAATACAAATTTATACTGGAAATCTGCCCGGGTTTTAGCACTGCCCATCTTGTATATAAAAATAAATTGAAAAATAAAAGTTATTAGAGTGGCATACAAGTTTACCAAAGATTTAGCGTTCTACCCTTCTTATTTAAATCTGTTCTGAAGGAATTCAAAACAATAGGATCTAGCTGAAAAAGACCTTTGCTTATGTCGAAGTTATTTGTAAGTTGGATAATGGCAGACTCTATCGGGTCAATAATAACACTCGTACTTTGTCAAAAAATATTTTAGTCCTTCCATTTTTCCCGGGCTTTTTAGGCATTGCTAATGTACTTAAACTTTTGGATATTAATGTAGTATTTTCATATAACAATATTGTGAAAAATATCATAGTAAAAAATAGCCCTACCAATAATTCAGGCATTATCTATAAAATTGGTTGTGAACAATGTGATTCCTTTTACATAGGTCAGACGGGAAAGGATTTGCACACACGTATAAAACAGCATCAATATTCCGTTAGAACAGGACAGTCGTCCAGTGCCCTTTTTGTCCATTTGTCAGAGTTATCCCACTGTATTGATTGGAGTAATACTTCAGTTATATTTCACTCTAGCAACATTGTTAATAGAAATATTCTTGAGTCTGCCATTATCCAACTTACAAATAACTTCAACATAAGCAAAGGTCTTTTTCAGCTCGATCCTATTGTTTTGAATTCCTTCAGAACAGATTTAGATAAGAAGGGTAGAACGCTAAATCTTTGGTAAACTTGTATGCCACTCTATTATCTTTTATTTTTCAATTTATTTTTATATACAAGATGGGCAGAGTGCTAAAACCCGGGCAGATTTCCAGTATAAATTTGTATGTTTTTTATAGCATTGGTTGGAAACAATTAATTTAATCTTGTGCTAAAAATTGGTAGTTTTTTTTTTTTAATTCATTTGATCTTGTGCTAAAAATCGATAGTTTTTCCTTACAAATTTGTATGCCCCTCCCACAATCCTTTAATTTTTAATTTTATTTCTTCGTTTATTGTATATATATATATATATATTTTTTTTTTTTTCTGTAACCTATATATAGGCTGTAACTCTTTATGTACTTCAGTGTTCCTGAGGATGTCATTAGACGAAAACGCTTGAGCACCATTCTGTTTCCTTTCCTTCGTGGTTTTATTTATCATAAATATTTTTCACGTGTTACTTTTGTGAAATAATTTTCATATATATATATATATATATATATATATATATATCTATATATAATATATATATATTATATATATTATATATATATATATGTTGCTTCTACTCTGTGGTGAATGGACTTGTTGTTTTGCTCTCTCTATTTAACACCCAAATTAGAAGGGAATAATCTACTCGGCGGTTTATTCTGTTTGCACCCGAAAGTGTATAAAATATCAGTGAATCCGTGCATGTAAATTATAAAGTGAAATTCATTAAAATTACGAAAGTGCAATACAGTTTACATAATTTATCACCAATTTTAACGCATATATTCAAAACGAAATACGGTTGGCCTTCGAGAAAGTTTGAAACAAAGCAGGAAAAAGGTCATAAAACGCAAAGGTCAGAAAACCCTCGAATACCCTCGACCATCGAAAGGAAAGAAACAGGAATAAAAATAAAAATAAAAATAAATAAAGAATTTGTGTGGGTATTTCTTCTTACGCTAATGAAGGAATAGCATAGATATGGGTCTAAATTCTCACTTAATCTGTAATTTGTGCAATTTAGTAACATCGGAGAGCCTAGCGATTAGATGTGATTTCTGCCACCGATTAAACGACTTTAACCGCATGAATTGGAATGATAGGGAAATAACTCTTGTCTCGAACGCGAAACACGTCGTGGGGATCAAATTTCTATGTGGCGTGTGTCCACAGACCGTAAATTCTTTCGCGGTCTTTAAAGAAATGGAGACAGAAGACTCGAAAGTTACAAAAAAGAATGAAATAATGGGGACACATGGGTCCGGAATGGTCCCAACGAGAAACAGGGTGGATGAGAAAGAACGAAATAACGAATAACAGCATAATAACGAACAACATTTTAATAACAAATAACGCTATAAACAATATAATACGGAAGGAAGACATAGATGAAAGGAAAGAAATAAGTAAAAGTGCCGAAGTAGACAAACGGTCCAACGAACGAAATGATAAAAAAAGATAATAACTAAAAACGTAGAAAATAAACAGCCAAAGAAAAATAATATTAATGTCAAAACTAAGAACTTGGAAAATAATAAGAAAGAAAGCAGAAGCGTAGAAAATATCGTATGCAAATACTACGCGAAAGGAAACTGCAGATATCGGGATGGGCAATGCATATATGTACATCCCACATTATGCAAAATGCATTATACAAGTGGATACTGCAAGTTTGATAAGAAATGCATGTTCCACCATCTTACGGTCTGCAACACTTATGAAAGATATGGGAGTTGCAAGTACGAAAAAAAATGCCGATACCACAACCCTCAAAGGAACGCAACGAGGGAACAGAAAAAACGAACATCAAAGAAGAGTGCCAATTTTTTAGATGCAGCCAACACATTTCAGCTGCTAAATACTCTCCAGCAATTGCAAAACCAGCTGACAAGTATAAATATAGAAATCCGAGAGCCGGACAGAAGGTACGAACAAAGGCACTTCATGCGTTATCGGGACAACAGGTAGACAAAGATAAAAAGAGGTAAATTCTCGGAAAAACACAAGGCAACGAAACCGGCACCCCTATTGGAAAACAAATCGGAACCACCTGTATGCGAAAAAGAAAGCGAAAAAATAAAAATAATCCTAGCCAACATACAGGGCCTTAAATCAAACCATTCCACGAACAAAGTTGCATTCCTGAAAGGACTCATGCAAGAAGCCGGAGCAAACTTTGCATGCCTCACGGAAACTCATCTAAAGGACTGCCAGGCAAACTTTGAAAATTGTGAGTCCTGCATTGACAAAAAAGTAATACAAATTGACAACTATAACATCCTCCGAGCCGACAGAACAGTGAGACGTAAAGGAGGATGTGCTATTTATGTTAACCCCTCCGTCTATGGCCCTGAGTCGGTTCAGAATCGACGGGGGGTTCTGGTTAGGAGGCAGCAACGGATATTTCTTCTATAACATTCTAATTCTTTTCGGTCGCCTCTTGTTAAACTCTTGGCTACAGACTCGCCAGACTGTTATGCCAATATCTTCTATGGTGCTTGGGTTGTCTCTTTCTCTCGCTTTATGGGTCGACGATTATTAATTCTTCTCTTGCTATAATACTCTGATACTTTCTCTTGGTACTAAAATTATCGACTTTTCTTTTATAACTTATCGACTTAACTGACTAAGTTCTTCTGAAGAGAGCACGGCTCGAAGGGGAAAATAAAAAGTTTCTCTTACTGTGATTTACTTCTAAAAAGGTACAGGTAGTGTTCTGAATTTACAGGGGTAGAGGTTCGACCTCTTTCGACCATGGCTCAGGCCGGAATCTAAAAAGTTAAGGAGGCAAGGGGCCTCTGCCCCCTCCCCGCAGCGAGGCTGCTAACAAAGGAGTCGTAATGAAGTCCCGTAATGAAGTGACTTAATGAAGTGCCCTAATTTTACAAATACATGTATAATATAAACCTAAATGTTTGGGGGAAGACAGTTGAAGGTTAAGTTCCCCCCCTTTTAAACACATGATCAGATGTTTGAAAAATTCCAAATAAAAATAATTAAAAAAATAAAAATAAAAACTAATTTGTATTTTTCGCCGAGTCTACATTTATGAAGGCGATATAATTTCATAGTAGTACATAAGTACAAATTGAGTACATGACTGAGTACGTATTAATTTTGGTTCATTACAATTACGATTACAATTACCAATTAATTCATATTCACTTATTATTGTTTAATTACACTTCTATTAAAGTACATTCTTACATTATATATTAATTCATTACATTCAATTACAGTTTCATTGAAGTACATTACAAGTTATTATTAATTACAGTTTCATTAAAGTACATTACGTCGTTTACCATTCTTAGTGTTTTTATATATTTATATATGGTTATACTATATGGTTATACTATATGGTTATACTATATGGTTATACTAGATGGTTATACTATATGGTTATTAGTACAACACAAGTACATGAGCACATACGAGATAACTTATATACGAAATAATATGTTATAATATGTTATAAATTTAAAATCAGAGAGACAGGAGGTTTCACGTTTTCAGATGTTTGATTTATGCTGATTTGCGAATTGCGTACACTTGCATAAGCGTTTATGAATATCTTGCGAGGGGTGAACGCACTTGAAAAAAAATATTAAAAAAAACAATACGAGAACGTATTTGAGCGTTTTCGAACGAATGCAAAAAGTTTTGCATTTCACGAGCAAAAAATGAATATTTAATAAAATTGACATACGATAATGGTCAAGATAAGATATGGACGTATGGGGGCGGGGGATATGGTCGAATAATAGTTATATTTATACTACATAACATATAAATAATGACTTCTATAGAGTGTACAGTTTTTATTATGATGATAAAGAATTTTCATACATTGCATACTAGAGATATAATGAAGGGAAATTAATGACGGGAAAATGTGACGTCATAGTTATTGAATTTGTACGTATAGTGCAAATCATTATTAGGAAGATTTACATGAACGAATTAGAGACAAAGAGTGGGTATCAATGACTAAGAAGTACAACTGCGGGTTCCAATCCTGTTACATGCAATGTGTATGCATAATCTAGGGTCGAGGGTGAGATGGAAGACAATCATAACAATGATAAAATGGAAATAACAATGAAAAATGGAAATAGATACGACTAAACCACAGAAATGGTAGATCATAGGGTTGTGACACAAAGAAAAATAGGAAGCTACAAATAAAATTTTTATCCAAAACTCGCTTAGGCAATTTTGGTTTCTTATGTAAAAATGAATATGGATTATTCATTGTTCATTTTTACATTTACACACGTGAAAGGCACATAGCAGAAATGGCTATAAGTACCTCAAACAACTACGTAGAATGTGTAGCAGCAAAAATTGAAAAATTAAATATGGTACTAATTGTAATGTACAGACCCCCAAACATGCCAACCTCAAAATTTTCAGATTCCATTACAGAGGTAAGAAACTTAATAAAAGATCTACACTCTCCAACCCCAAATATTTTTCTCTGTGGTGATTTTAATTTCCCATTCATGAAATATAAAAGGATAGGAAAAAATATATGTATACACCAGGACAAGGGGGGCACACGAGAAGACCAGGAGCAGGTAAAAATGGTACTAGCTTTAGCTGATGAATTTATGTTAACGCAAGAAATAACAGAAAACACAAGAAAAAACAACTGCCTACATTTGGTATTCACAAACAACAGTAATCTAATTGATAATGTAGAAATATCCCCAACTATGATATCAGACCACAACATCATTGAAATAACAACTAATATAAAGGCAACAGGAAAGGAAAGAACACGCACAACAGAAAGAAGCAAATTCTAAATTTTTAATTTTCACTCCAAAGCTATAAACTGGGAAGATGTGCCATCCAGCATGGAAGTAGTAGATTGGAAAACCATTTTCGAGGCCAAGACAACGGAAGAGACGCTAATGACGTTAGAGGAGAAGACGCTGGAAATTGTGGAAAGACATGTCCCAAAAATACAACAAAGGAAAAAGAGAAGCAGGTTCGAGAGACAAAAGAGGTCACTGTTCTGAAAGAGAAAAAGAGTGACTGCAAAATGAAGTAATTGTAAAGATAACATCAGAAAAATATTAAATGATAAACTACAAAGTATCGATGTCGTCATACAGGAACTAATCGAGAAGCATACAGAAGCGATAAAGGCTAACTCAAAGTACTTCTATAATTTCGCAAAAAGAAAGTCGAAAAACCAAGCGACTATCGGACCTTTAAAAAATGAGAACAGTGATTTATCTGATGATCTAACAGAAGTATCTGAAATATTAAAAGCTCAATATGAATCATCTTTCAGTATCCCAAAAACTGACAAATTGATATGCGATAGAAACACGTTCTTTGAAGAAGAACCACAAGGGGAAAGTATAACGGATTTCGACTTTACGACGGACGATATTACACAAGCCATAGGGAAACTAAAAACACTCAGCGGCAGGACCGGATAAATGGAATGCCACACTGATCAAAAACTGCAAGAATGCAATCGCTCAGCCCCAATATTGGATATGGAGACGATCATTAGATACGGGAGAAATACCGTGCATCCTGAAAAGCGCGAACATAGTCCCAATATATAAAGGAGGAGATCGATCCGAGGCCAAAAACTATAGGCCAGTGTCGCTTACAGCTCATCTCACTAAAATATTTGAAAGAATAGTTAGAGAGAAACTCTATGACTTTTTGGAAACTCAGAAAAAATTCAATGATAACCAACACGGGTGTCGGTCAGGCAGATCATGCCTATCACAACTAATGGAACACAACAACAACATTATTGATTCACTTGAAAGTAATGAAAACTATGATGTACTATACACAGATTTTGCTAAAGCATTCGACAAATGTGACCACGGAATCATAATACATAAACTGAAATATATGGGAATAACAGGAAAAGTAGGGAAATTGATATATAATTTCCTTAGTGAGCGGAGGCAAGTCGTTACAGTACAAGGAATATCTTCATCAGAATCAGAGGTCCTCAGCTCGGTACCACAAGGAACAGTATTAGCTCGACTGCTCTTCATAATCATGCTAACTGACATAGACGAGGACGTTACCAGAGACGGCACAATAACATCCTTTGCGGATGACACAAAGATCAATAGAAAAATAAGAAACCCAGAAGACATAGGATCTCTACAAACTGACATAAACAAAATCTACAAGTGGACAGAAGACAACAATATGAAGTTTAACACCGAAAAATTTCAGCTATTACGGTACGAAAAAAGAGAAGACCTAAAGTCCATGGAATATTATACCCCAAATGGACTGGAAATTCAGAGAAATTCCAGCGCAAAAGATTTAAGGGTTGTAATGACAGATGATGCAAAATTTGAAACACAAAATAGGATAGCAGTAAACAGAGAATAACGGGTTCAGATATTGAGAACCTTTAAACGAAGGGATAGGAATGTAATGATTCCTCTACTGAAAACCCTGATAATACCCAAATTGGAATACTGCTCGGTCCTAACATCCCCATATAAAAAAGAAGATATTAGACAGCTGGAGGGGATCCAAAGAAGCTTCACAGCCAAGATCAATGGGTGCAAAGAACTAAATTACTGGGAAAGGTTACGAGAACTAGACCTATATTCAATGGAAAGAAGAGAGAGATACAACATTATTTACACTTGGAAAATAATGGAGAAACTAGTCCCTAATCTTACTCTGAATCCCATAACTCCCCAAACAACGTTGGAAAGTAGAGGCGGTAGACTGTGTCGTATTCCCAAATTGAAGGCGAGACAAGGAACATCCTTAACCCTGAAAGAAAATAGTTTTGCTGTAAGAGGACCAAAACTGTTTAATCAGTTGCCCAAAGACCTAAGAAACACGAAGGGAGTTGCAGTGGAAATCTTCAAAAGAAGACTAGACGCCTGGCTCAGAACAATCCCCGATGAGCCGGGCGTACCTGGCTATGTGAGGTGGAGAGCGGAAGAAACCAACTCACTACTTCACCAGGCCAACTCGAGAGGAAGAGCGACAAGCTTGACCTTCGCGAAATGAGAAATCATCGCGCGGAACCTTTGTAAGGTATTAAGGTAAGGTATATATATTATATATATATATATATATATATATATATATATATATTATATATTCTTCTCGCCTACTATGAGAATATAAATTTATGTTTATCCCATGCCATGGTAAAGTAGGCGGGACCTATGTTGCCATGGCCCGAGTCAGACGGCTTCTTAGGGTTATTGTTCACTATTTTTCTCTAAAAAGAAGACTTGAGTTTATGTGTAAATAAGTTCGATGCTTAAAGGAGCCCGTAGGAAATTGATGTTAGATTTTTTAGAGTTCACTTAAATTCTCTAAGTGTTTAGTGTAATATTGAGAAGTGGATTGCGTGTGCTTATCATATTACTATTAAGATTTATTAATAACTAAGTTAACATGAATTTCAGTTATTAATTTTACTCCACATGATATTCCGCACACCCAATTCACACAGTCACCATCCGCCACTGATATATATATATATATATACGGGGTGTCAGGAAATAATTCCCCCCCGCTGTAGAGCAAAAACTAGAAGAGATAGATAAAAACCGGCGAGACCACTTGAAAGAGCGTTAAAATCTGAATAAAAACCATTATATTCTATCCTGTGATTTTAATTCTTATCATTTTTTTCCCCACAGAAACCATGGCATCATCTATTTTGAACGATTCAGAGAAAAAGCGAGTTCTTGACCGCATTCGAGCTGTCACATTTCGTGAAGCAAAGGAAGCTGGTGCAACTTTCATAACTCGACACTGGGTGGCTGAGAGATTAAAAAGATCAGAAGAATTTGTCAAAAGGAATTGGAATAAGAATCCTGAAGATTGTGAAACATAATTTCGAGGAGGAAGACCGGAGAAATTATCTCAAGAATCGAAAGACATTGTGCTTGCTGCATCACGGCGCCGAAAGAAGAGCTGCTCTGAGGTAGCGAAAGAGATACTTATCCGTCGTGGTAAGATAGTCAATCGGCAACTTGTGCATCAATTTCGAGTTCGCCAAGGCTTGAGTGCTTGGCATGAAATAGCTAAGCCACGGAAGAGTGATCTTAATATTGAAGATCGGCTATGGTTTTGTGATTATCTTGAGGAATGGACAGAAGACGATTTCCTTCACTTGGTTGTCAGCGATGAATTCTTCGTTTATGTCTCCAGAAAACCAAATTTTCAGAATGATCGGGTTTGGGCAACAACTCCTGATGAAGTCCCAGACGACCAGAATTATCGAGAAATAGTAAAAAATCCAGCATGTGTGGGTGTTTTCATTATGTTCTCTATTCGGAAGCTCATCTGGGTTATCAAACCAAGAGGAACCAGCTGGGATGGGCCTTATTTTCGAAATGTAATTTTAGCCCAACATGTAATTCCGTTTTTGAAAGACGCCCGAGTGTGTTTTGGATGTTGAACAGGCAACCTTTCTTCACGACAAAGCCCCCTGTATGAAAGCACTTGCGACTCAACAACTGCTTAAGGACAATAACATTGATTTTTTCGGAAATAATGAATGGCCTGGCAATTCTCCCGATCTTAATGTCTGTGAACATGTCGGGTCCATCATGAAGGATCGGGTGGAGTCCTTAATGCTGGAACAACCCATTCAGAATCGGTATTCAACAGAAATTATGACTGCAAAGATCAACGAAGTCCTTGAAGAAATGAGTCATGATACCGATCTCTTTGAGACACTTCTGGGATCATACCCCCGTCGATTAATGGCCGTCAGAGCTGCAAATGGGGGCAACACCCGATATTAAAACAAGTGTTTTTTATTCAAAATTAAACGCTCTTTCGCGTGGTTTTGTGTTTTTTTCTATTCCTTTCAGTTTCTTCTGTACAGGGAGGGGGCAATCATTTCCTGACACCCTTTAGAAGATGTGTCTTCACAATTTCGTACAATTTTTTTCGTACATCTTAATATTAATTCTTTCGATTTGAGAAATTTATATATACACATTTATATTAAATTTCTCATATGAAAACAGGTTTAATAATATGCCGTAGATATAATAAACCGTATATGAAAGTTGGTAATAAACAATTATAATTATTCTCATAGAATATCATTTAGTATTGGAGGCAGGTAAGGCTCACATCTGATTCACCCGAGGCTACTTAAAGACCGCAAAGGTCCATTTGGCCTAATTTCATCCCATACCGCCTAAGAAAAACCTCTCTCGACTACATATATTATAATTGTCATTTTTATTATTATTGAAATTTAAAACAACTTAAATATATACATAAGCCTCACGTGCTTGTTTTCCAAATTATTTATAGGCTAAATTAGCCTTTGATTAAGTAATGAATTTCCTTATCATATTTCCATATGCAACAATATATATATATATATATATATATATATATATATATATATATATATATATACACACACACACACACACACACACACACATATATATATATATATATACAGTGGTGAGCTGGACCCGGTTCGCACCGGTTCGCGCGAACGGGTTGTTAAAATCTTTTTGAAAATAAGAACCGGTTGTTAACTTTTTTGCTGGACGCTGAAGAGAGCATAGATGTACTGATATTTATGTTTTGCCTAATAATTCATTATTGCTAAAGTTGACTGAGCAATTTAATTTTAACTATGTAGATAATATGATTCATCGGTTTTTATTAAATAATTCTTCTTTTCTGATTTCATTAGAAACGTCTATTTCTCTAATTAACTATACTAATTAATTGTCATGCAGTTATTAATACCTAGCTGAATCATAAAATGCACACACTTGAAAAAGGCAAATAGCGAGATAATTAATTTAATTAAAATTGCGAAAGGGTGGGGTGGGAAGAGTTGTCAATTTTTTATTGCCGAATTCAGATTTTTTTATGCAGAACCTGGTGGTTAAAATTTTGGCAGCTTAGCGAACCGGTTGTTCAAATTTTGGCAGCTGACCACTGTATATAATATATATATACATATATATATATACAGTATAGGGTGGTGCAAATTACAGTAGTAATAATAAGCTAAATCGGTTTTCCTTCTCCCCGAATTGTTCATTTTGACAAATATCAAGCTTGTCACCAGCTTGTAACCCTTTCCTCCCGAAGTATCTGGCACCCCTCTTCAGCAAGGGGACAGCCGTACGTAGTATGGTTGAAAAAATGGATCCAAGTCCACTACCACGCTGGTATCTCATACCTCGATAGAGTGTGAAAGGCTTTCTGTCCATTATAACTCAGTGCGTCGAAAGTGCAGCTTCACTGTTAAGCTCCCGTTACCGAATGGGAAATTTTTTCCCTCAATCATTCTTATATATATTGAGATATTGGTTATTAGATTAGCGGCGACATTCACATAATGGGGTCTGTCATATGCAATACCCAAACTCCTGTGGTTGGGAATGTGAGCAATGCGCAGCAGGCTTGCCTGGGTATCCCTAACAAACTGGTGCTCCACTATATTGCTATAAATACAGCACATGTCTGGGGGTTTATAGCCATCAACCATTTTCTCCAATTTCGGCTGGACAAGTCGTGTTGTGCCTCGTGAAATGTATCTCTTTGGCTGACTGATCGATATCGTCCATCGGTCATAATTTTGAACACTCTTTTGTCTTTAATATTTCGGTTAGCCTGCGATTTTAGGGCCACAGTGCATGCATGGGGATCATTGTTTACGATTTCGTATACTAAATCGCCCGTAAGATTTGAGCTTTTTGAACTTACGTTTAAGTCTCTCACAACATCCTCGGCCTCACCATAGTGACCCGGTCCTAGTGTTACTTCTCTACTGTAATACCGTGCATCCCCAGTCAAGACGGTACGCACGGTTTCATCCCGAGTTATCCCGGCTTTTTCACACTCATTACAGTCTCTAAGAATCGTAGAAAAGGGTTCTTTATAGTCAATAGTTAAAAAAAGGATATTGAACTGAATTTCGCATATACCCACCTCATACGTATCACGACCAAATTCAATGAGTCCATGGAGTTCTGTTACAAAGTTGGCCAGGGTGTTATTAGGATGTACAGACAGGGACGAGGAGGATGGTAGTGTGACGTAGAAATGGTTAGGCGCCATGTTGCATACTATTTAAGCTTCATTATTGCATCAGCTTTTATATAGATGTTGAAGCTTTCTGGGTATCCTAGCCATTTCACCAGGTACATTTTTATCTTTCCTGAACCTTTGCTTCCTAAATTTTTTTAAATTTTAAACACATTTTTTCCTAAATTAAATGTCACTTTCTGCAACTCCTCGCGGTAAAAGCCTCCTACGATTTCTTCCCCATTCAAATCTTCTACGTAATACAACATTATCTCGTCTTTAGGTCTAGCCCTAACTTTAAAAATCTCACGTGTCCATCCTTGCTCAAATCCCTTCGCGAATTTATTTCCCGAACGCGACAGCCTTACATAATCATTGATTTTGAAACGCGCAGAGTGTGGTGGTGGAGTTCCATATCTTCTCACATCAGGCTCTTTCTAAAATCTCTTTAGGTGTCCCAATCGTGCGATGGTGTGAGCGGTTGTAGGATGAGGCCAATGATTCCAGAACTTCTAGAAATCTGTATGTGTTTTTATGTGTAAAATAGCGGTGCATGCGTTCCTTTATGGCACGTTGAACTCTTTCAGCTAAAGATGCCTTATGTATAGAATTGCTAGTGTAGTAGCTGATATTAAACTTTGTCAACATGTTCTGAAAAGCTCGGCCTATAAATTCTTTTCCATATCCGTACAAAAATAAACACCCTGTTTTCTTTCAACATCAACGTTTTGCTGGCTTTAGCAACTGTTTCTGGCGATTTATTTTTGAGAGGAATTAGCCACAGATATCTAGAGAATACATCTATTATGAATAGTATGTAGCGGTAACAATCGTTATACACTGAATATCTTTGTATGTCTGTTAAATCTGCTTGCCAAATAGAATCAATCGAAGCAGCTGTTGTCTTGGCTGTTTTAAACCTTTTTCTCACAGGTTTATGAAGTGTATAAGCATCCTGCTCCAGCAAAAAACTCTCAACATCTTTTCTCCCTACTCCATCATTATAAACACTCCTGTACAGTCTATCAACGCCTCCGTAGGAGGCTGGGCTAGAAATATAAAAATAGCGTCTTCTTAATATGTTAGCCATTTGCGTATTTTAGAGGCATGTGGGTAGGGTTGATCGTTGTTTAACCTTTTCTTTCTCCTCTTCAGAGGTGTTACCGCCGGGGGGTGATGGCGTTTTCAATTGTGTCACGTGCAATGCATGTTCCAAGTCTTTTAACCTGTTCAGATTTCCTATCATTTTTTTGGGGACATTTGTTTGTTGTAGTCTTGCTTTAATATGCTTCTATCCTAATGGTGAGGGCCTATCCCACTTTCTCACCAGATCATGGACGATGTCTACGATATTTGATCCCTGTACCTTTGCTCCTTCCACAATGATCTCACCTGTATCGGTCCATTGTATGTTGGGATCCTCATTCAATAGATTATAAAGACTTAAACCTTTATTCCTCAATGTATGTGGGAGGGTGCTTTTTAATACATGCTCGATATGTTGTGTGGCCGACCCATTAATCTTTGGTTGGTCAGCTCTATCGTCGGACACAGGCCTATGTCACCATGTCCATCGTTCCCTGCTGTGCCTAATAACCACGGGAATCTCTGTCGGATTCTTATAATTTTCGTACTCGTGAAGAAATTTCTGCAGAGCTTCTTGGTATAAGATTCTTTTCTCATCAGGTGTTTTTTCACTGTTTAATAGGGCTAACAATTCGCTTTCCATTCTTTTAAGCCTGCTTTTACGGGGCTCTAGAATCATGTCTGGATTCTTTGAACTTTGCAGTGAAGCATACACCTCGTGTGGAATCACTACTACTTTCTTCATTATATTAATCTAGTTAGTAAAGGACCCAAAACTGAAAATAAGATGGGGAGGAGTGACCCTCCTCTTTGTACAATAATTCGTTTTTTCTTCCCCACAGTTTGACTTTTACGAGCGAGTGCACGTATTATGTTCTTGTAACGGCGTAGGCGAGCCTTCTGAGGAAGTTTCATTGATACATTGCAATTTATTACCTTAAGACAGATTTCACAGGTGCATTTTAAAAAGTCAGAGTCGATATTTTTAACAAACATCTGCTGCAATGCCCGGGGCAATCGATGATAGATTTTTATTAATTCATGGTATTTCTTTAGCCTCTTTGTCATTCTGGAATATACACCGTTTCAGGCTCGTTTGGAAATATATTCGTTCTTAGAAGCACCCGAAACGTGTTTCGCGGATGAAGGTCGCCAAGCATATATCGTAACGCGGGCTTGTTGGTTCTTTATAAACTTCCAAAAACTCCTTACGCTGATTCGGGAACACTTGCTTGACTAATACCCCAATTTGTGATACATCTCTACGTTGCGCGAATAAGACTAGATATTGTGTATTTAACGACACATCGCGCGTGTATCTATTTTTGAAAAATAGATTCTGATTGATGAAGAACACGCTTATGTTAAGATGGTGGGAGAATACTGTAAATGTCTCGGCATACGTTTAATCCATCTCCAACATGAGATCGTTAATTACAATGACTGTATGTTCATTTCCCTTTAACGAATTAACGTCATATACACCTTTGTGGAACAAAATATCATCTTGGTACTCGTTGAACACATTGATACGTCGAATAGCACCATATAACTTTATGCACAAAGTTTGAGAACATCTCTTCCTTTTCTTTAATGATTTTAAGCATACACACAGTTTTACCACATCCTGTAGGGCCAGGTATAATAAATGCGGATGGGCTCATGAATCTGAATTTTTCTACAAAATCCACTTCTAACATGTCACTCCTAAGTGGGTCATTTGCAAAATATAATAAATATTTAAGTGATGACCCTTATATTCTACAGTCTTGCTTTTCTCTTCTCCCACAGAACCGTGAATGACGACGAGGTACAGCAACCCATCATCGATATTACAGATGACCCCGACGACAGTGTAGTTGTGATCACAGACTCCATCCCCATTGCCGAGTCCACACCACACCAACGATACCTGTAGCACGCGCCAATTCAAAGCGGAGGCATGACGAAGAGCCCTCCACGTCAGGTATAAAGCGTGCCAGGATTGCGCGGGTTGTTAGACCACCAGTAATAGAGCCAAAACCTTCTACGTCTTAAGATACAACCCTCACAATAGTACCTTCCCCAAATATACCCCCTTATTCCTGTTCAATTCCGGTACATCCTCCACAGCCGCAGCAGCTTCTCGTTCTGAAGAGGATGGTATAACATTCGAGTTGGTGGGCACCGCTACCCCACCCCAGCCTTGACTAGAAATCGGTATATAGTCAGGGTTGATCCTAGATCCATGTATAGAAATGGTGTTGAGCACGGACTACGGAGCATAGTTGAACGTATTGTAGAGTTTGCCCTTCAAAACCGCGACGAACGTGAAGTCAGGACGAGGCTGTCCTTCGGGTTCGGGTCAGATGACGGAGATGTAGATGAATTTTGGGTAACAATACCAATCAGATGTTTGGCAGCTGCAGATATAGAGTATATTTATTAGGCCGTATAATGCAGGCTTCTCAAAGTAGTATAGCCTTCAATATGGACAACTTCACGTAAATACTGACCGTGTATTCCGTGTTACTGGTCATAGTGCCACACCTTATACTCTTAACTTCAATTCTCAGGCTATTTATAGACGGCACATAAAAGTCGATCGTGGTTGCGGCTTTATAGCAGTAGTCTTAGTTCGTATGTTTACGGTACTAAATACACGGACCCAAAACTGTGGTTGCCTACGGTAGTGGAGCGTGCCCGTAAACTAGCTGTAGACTGTAAACTTGAGTTTGATTGTAATATGGGCCCTGAGGCTGAGAAGGGTAGAACAGGAAATGAATGTTCGTATAGTTGTATTTGGAATGGATGATCGTCGTAGGACTGTGTATGTTTTTAAAAGCTGTGTGAGAGATCGTACAAGACCCCTACTTATTTTAGGGCTGTCAGGAAAACGTATCTCCCATCCGTAATATAAACCTTTACGCGAGTTATGATAAAAGTCGAAAATATGGACATCATGATTTGTGTAAGGGGTGTATCGAGTTTGCGGATGATATAGTGAAACATTGTAAAGATTGCCACATGGTATGTGAGCAGTGTAAAAGCTCCAAATGTGAAAGCCGTGTAGTTGAAGCTGAGAAGAGGGATTGTGATGTGTGTAGACGCACATTTTTCAATAATAACTGTTTTGAGCTCCATAAATCAATTGGCACGTGCAGGAAAATGAGAATCTGTGAATGTGGTATGTTTCATATGATGGATAATTGGGGAATTTCAAGCATAAATGTGATGAAATTCACTGTTCTACATGCCATGAGAAATATAAGGCGGTTGGAGTAAAGCATGTATGTTATATGAAAGACGCTAAGCCTAAAAATAGCCCTTGTATAACTGTGTACTACGATATAGAAACATACACGAACGTTGAAACCAAAGAGGTTATTCCACATTTACTTGTAAGCCAGACTCTCTGTGATGAGTGCGTGGAGATCGAGTGTGATGAGTGTCACAAATGTGGTAAACGGACAAACGTTTTTAAGACGATTGCACACGACAGCCCTCTGAAACTCTTTGTGTCCTATATTGTCAAGTTAGTGGACAAGTTCAAAAAAATGACTGTGTATATTCTTGCCCATAACGGGGCAAAATTGGACACACAGTTCCTTTATAAGGAGTTGCTTGAGCACGAGTCATCTGAGATATTTACAGGTGATCCCTTGAAAAGAGGCAACAAATTAATACAGATGCAAATAAGAGGTAATGTACAGTTTAAAGACACTTTATTATTCACACCTTGTAAATTAGCAAAGCTACCCAAGGTGATGGGCGTTGCCGCTGAAGTTTCAAAAGGATATTTCGCTTACACATTCCTCACTAGCGGAACTTTAAATTACGTATGATTACCTCCACCCAAACATTACTTTAACTGTGAATGTATGAGTGCAGATGAACGTGAAGATTTTGACCGATACTACAGCAGTTTTAATGGATCTAATTCTTATAATATAGCTGATGAATGTGAGCGTTATTGCGTGAATGATGTGCGCGTGCTTAGAGTATGTTTCCAAGCCTTTAAAAGGATGTAGATACGTTTCAATGCGATCCGTTGCAAGTCGCAACCAACATCGCATCATTATGTTTTACGGTGTTCAAGAATAACTTCATGCCTAAAGACACTTTAGCCGTTATTCACAGAAACAGTTTCCGCAGTTATGGGCACAAGGCTATTTACTGGCTCATACACATACAGCAGCAGACATGTATATACATAAAGCATGACCGCAACACGGGGGAAGTACCCATTAAGGTTAATGGTCGTGTTTTTTGGGTTGATGGAAGCGAAAACCGTGCCACTGCTGAGAAGACTGTGTACTCCTTTAACGGTTGCTGGTGGCACGGTTGCCCCCGTCCTGAGTGTGGAATCGTAGGAGATATCCACGGTAGATCTCCTGCCGACAGTCTTGCGTGGACCCGCACCCGCGATCAACTTATAGGTTCCCAGTTCACTCACAAATACTTGTGGGAGCATGAGTTTGATGCACGGATGGAAACAGATGGACAGTACCGTGAAGAAATAAGGACCATCAAACGTTCAATGGTGCTGGATCCTCTCAAATGCGGTGATAGCTTGTTCGGAGGGCGTACAAATCCCTTCAAGCTATACTTTCCGCCTACGGAGGGCGTGAAACTCCATTACTACGACTTCAGTTCTTTATATCCTTACTTGATGGAGAACAGTCCGTACCCCGTGGGTGCACCTGAGAAACTGGTGGGAAATGACCTGCCCACCATCGAGGTGTTCTCAACAAATTTGAACAAGTACTATTTCGGCCTTTCTTTCGTAGATGTGCTACCCCCACACGATTTATAGATGCCGATCTTACTCGTCGTTATCGATCACAAGCTCATGTTTCCCTTGTGCGTGAAGTGTGCAGAGGCGAACAATGGGGAATGTAATCATACAACCAACTAGCGTAAGATCAGAGATGTATATACAAGCCAGAGCTGGATCTAGCTGTTCGCCATGGCTACAGAATATTGAAGATACATGAGGTGTGGAGGTTTCAGAAGCTACCCAACCTTTTCACGCCATATATAAACGCTTTTTTGAAGGATAAGGTAGAAGCATCAGGGTATCCGCGAGGAGTTGATACCGAAGATGAAAAATCGGCTTATATTCAACGTTACCGTGACCGTGAAGGTATACAGCTTGACCGTTCCCAAATTGTAAAGAACCCTGGCAAGCGCTTTAGTGCAAAGTTGTGTCTAAACAGTCTTTGGGGAAAATTTGCACAGAATACTGGCAAAGGGAACGTTCATTTGGCACAAAGTTATAGTGAAGTCTGGGATTATGCCAACGCTCCCGATAAAGAGGTCATGGAGATCGTGAATGTAGGTAATACTTACATAATAAAGTACAACAATACCGAATTGGCCACAGATACCTCACGGGTTACAAACATACCTGTAGCCAGCTTCACAACGGCCTACGCACGCATCAAACTTTGGGGCCTATTGCATTCTCTTGGGCGGAGGGTTTTGTACGCCGATACAGATAGTGTGATATTCACAGAGAGGGAGGGTGAATACATGCCTCCTATTGGTGAATTCCTCGGAGAGTTGACTGATGAGATCAAGGATGAGTATGGAGACATCGCATACGCCGACTCTTTTGTCTCAACAGGGCCAAAAACGTATGGGGTACGGGTGAGGGTGGGGGAGGATATGAAATATTTCGTGAAGGCTAAGGGTATCACGCTCAACCAGGCGAATCGGCGGGTTGTTAACTTTGATTCGTTGAAGTATCTAGTGTGTTTGGATGCTGATGAGGGCGACCGGTCGCCCGAAATAACTGTAGGTACCCACAATTTTCGGGCGCAGAAGCTGGGGGGCTTGAAGGAACTTAGGGGTACGAAGGTGTGCCGTAACACATATAGGAAACGTTACCAGGTGCCTGGTACCTATGATACCGTACCCTTTAGACACCATAATCTTTGATATGTCTATTGTTAACGATATGTTTATTTATTACACGTATTTGTAAATACACACACACACACACACACACACACCTTGAATATTTTGTTTATTAAATAAATCGTGTTTCAATTAGCGTTTCACTTTCTCCTTTGTGTGTGTGTGTGTGTGTGTGTGTGTGTGTGTGTGTGTGTACAGGCGAGAGTTCTAAGCTCCACCCACCTATATGATCAGTTACGTGACTCCTGCTATTACCTGGGCATATCTCTTCCGTGCGTGCTCAGTTGACCGCTGCAAGCCCTTGGTCTCAGACGTGCATTTCCCCACGTAGACGAAAAATAGTAATGGCTACCTTTAATATTGCGTGTTCGACGTTTATGAAGTGGTATTAAAGTGTGAAGATAAGGTTACTGAATGGCTCCCTATTCCACCCTCCTTTGATACTTTTAAGGCTACATTGAATCGTGCGAAGGAACAAAAGGTAAAAATACTCTACGGCTATTCTGGCGAGAGCATTGCAGGATTTCGTGGTACAAGTGATGTATTGAACTATGTTGTATGACTAAACTTTATAAAAGCTTACATATACCGTGAAGTAGAAGAAACAACACGTGCAGAAGAGAACCAACGGATATGGTTAGTGAGTCTTGTTGATGAGTGGTCCGACAAGCGATATTATGTCATGTTGCATCATACCGAGTACTCGTACACTGCGACTGAGAATGTAAATCTTGTCATCATGGAGAATCTTAATTATTTTTACCACTACATTAATATATATCATGACGAGGTTTATAGTGAGGTTGTGGCTAAAGGTCTGCTTGAGTATTTAACAGAATTGAGAGATGAGTATCGCATGCTAAGCAAAAAGGAAAAATATGGTCATATGTTTCTCTCAAATAGTGCACCGGAGTGTGAATAAAATGTGTTTAGTTCGTGAAAATCGCCCTATGCAAAAATGTGAGTGGGAGTGATAAAACATTAAAACCGATATTGCTTCATGTATCGGAAAATTTCTCAAAACACCTACCCAATATAATGGGATACATGTATTCGAACAATGCCGTACACGTTTCATCAGCTTATGGTGTGACTCACTCCTCCCGTCGAGCCGATCCGTTGCATGTGGCTCATAGTCATCTCAGAGCTTGAATCGACTGGACGTGCGCTCCTCGAATACGATGGAACTTCCTTTGAGAAGCATTCTCAATGCCGTGTACGATGTGTCCGTGACGAAGACGTTGCGCGTGTTCAGGCGTAAAACCGGTGCTATTAACTATGTACTGGAAACGACTTGAAGACAAACAAACAAACGGAATGTTGTATATTTAAGTGTTGAGGAGATGTATAGAATCTTAGTTGAGGATCGTTATAAAATTCCTGCAGGTGTTGGTACAAGAAGAGAGCAGATTAGGGAGCTATTGAAGAATAGGGACCCCAGCCTTCTTTAGTTAGGCTTATAAGGCTAACTAACGAAAATATCACGACCTAACCTAACCAATCGTTAGGTTAACTGTACGCCCTTGACGATTGGTTAGGTTAGGTCATGATATTTTCGTTAGTTATCCTTATAAAGCTAACTAAAGAAGGCTGGGGTCCCTATTCTTCAATAGCTCCCAGATTAATGATACCCCCCTCATATGCCGTTGTTTGTACGTTATGTATAATAACGATCAGCCATGCATTGATATACGACTGATGTGGAAGAATGCATCTGATAATAACGTTCTTGTCCCTACACGAAACCGATTCATCCTTAACAGAATGTTTGAAATCGTCGGATTCCGCAAGCTGAAGCCTATATTAGACGCGCGTATTACGGATATGCTTTATTTTGATACGGTTCTTGAATACGCATACACCGCTCTGCTCGATGGGTTTACCGAGTGTAGGACTGAACAAGGCGAGAATGGTCTAGAGCTGGATGCTTATTTAAAAGGTTTAGACTCTTTGAAATATCATGAACTTTGGTACAAAGCACTTGAACGGTACAGGGCTGAGCTCACCTACACCGTTCACCCTGAAGAACTATTTCTTTATATAATGGGCAGCTGTCGTAACGACTTAGAAGATTATTTCAACTGCCGCTATGCAGTGTGAAGAAGAGCTCACGATTGAAAAGCTTGGGACGGTTAGAAAAAACCCTCGATTGGAAAGGAGTGTTTATAAACTTGTATTTAATAATGACGTGGTGGCTAACGATGACCTCTTTGTGCGTGCTTTTGAATGCATTCTGGCTCTTTAAAGATAACTTGCCAACCGAATGTAAAGTGGGCACAAAAATAGTATTGAACGATAAAGGCCATTTATATCGAGTATAGGCGCCCGCACACCTTGAGGGGTGAAATAATATTAAGCCGTGTTTACTGCGTAGTGCAAAGCAATAATGATGTGACTGTAGACTCGATTACGTGTGAGTTTAGTGTTTTGCGCAGTAGAACAAAGTGAATGTATTTTGATGTATATTTATTTTCAATATATTTAATTATTTAATATAATTGTGTGTGTATAGATATATTTTTATATATTTCCCCTGTACTGTTATATTGATGGTTATACTCCATCGTTTTGTATTAGATTATTTTTTATTTTATTTTTTTTATTATATATATATAAATATTCCTTGTTCGTATTTCTTATACTATTATTATTTTTTATTTTATTTTTTTGATCATATATATATTCCATCGTTTGTATAGGATTGTATATTTATTTTTTATATACTTCATGAAATTGATTCCAATAATTCGTCTAAATAAACAGAATGATGTTAGGGTGTTTTATTTAATTCTTTTGGTTGTATATATAAACAATATTATTATTTAATTATATGTATACCAAATGGCTGGTTACGCCTTCTAAACCGAGTGATGGATTTCTAAGCCAACTGTCAATAATATATGCTTTAATTAAATAAATAGCGCAATCTGGCAACTCAACCCAAATAATGTACACCTCAACAAGCCACTTACGCCTTCTAAGAAGCCTTCTAAGCCAACTGGCGGATTTACACTTTATAAGACAGCGGGCGCTCGGATGAACTCTCATTATTATGTGTCTGGCTGGAGCCAGGCGACCACCCCTCCTCCTTCTCCTTTCTCTCGCTCTCTTAGGTTAAGGCTACCCCTTTGCGGGGAGGTCATCCTCCCTTCTTCCCCGAAGATCCCTCCCCCTTTGCAGAATTAACTTGTTGCATAACCCCTTCTTCTCTGCAGAATTGATTTGTTGCATAACCTCTCCCTTCATTGCATAGTCCACCTTGCAGCATTCCTCCCCTTTGTAACATCTTGCAACATTGATCAACAGTGCATTGCAACATTCCTGCACTCTCCTATTTTGCGCCCACACTACTGATGTTCACTAACAGAAAAAGCTTCTTAAATTAACAATAATCAGTGCGTGCAACTAAATGATAAATGAATAAATTCTATGATGGTTACACATCTTTCTTTTTGTTTCAGGTGATATTCAATGGTCTAAATGTCTAATACTAGAAGTGATGTTGATTTCTGGCTCATCGGTAAAGCAACACCTACCATTTCTTCTGCAAGGTTACCATCAAGAAAGCAGGTGCTTCTTAAATTTGTTTTCCATCATATTGAAGAGAAAAAGACTAAAAGAAAGTGCAGAAGAAACTATTGATATACTCGTAGTTCTGTTATACTATCAGAGAACAAATACTCTGTTATAACACAGCAGCGAATTCATGCAGAAGAGAAAGTCTGAAACTATCATATATGAATTATATACGAATTTGAAGAAGAGCAGAACAAAACTTCAAGAAAGTTACAGAATGAAGGAGGCATTATTTTTGGCAGATATTGAAGAATTATTTGATATATCTCATCAACAGGCAGAAGCAAGGATGTCCATTCAAGAAGATATTGAGTTTCTACATAGCCAGAGAGAGGATTTATCTAATGCCAGCTTTGGTTCATGTGACGCTGCACTTGCACTAAACTCAATAGAAAAAAGAAACTCTCTGACAAAGACTCTGAAAGGATAAAAAGAGAAAACATAAGAAAGAAAGTCGCTACTGCAAAGGCATACTTGGGACTATCATCAAACTCTGAAGATACTGGTGATGAAAATAAATTGTAATTGGATGAACCATCAACTTCATACAAAAGATCTCACATAGAGACAGTGCTTTCCCCAGTTAAGAACCCTACAGCAACAAAAAATCTATTCTAAGCACGAAAGTTCTATCAGCTCTTGATCGAGTAAATATGTCTGACAAGGATGCCACATTTGTTTTGGGTGCAGCAGCACAGTCTCTTGGAGAGAACTTGGACGAGCATTCACTCTCATACAGCACTCTTCGTCGCAGGAGAATGGAAAATAGAGCTCACATGACTCTTTCTGAGAAGCACAAATTTCAGACGGATCATGCTGATGTGCCACTACTTCTGCACTGAGATGGAAAACTACTTCCAGACATCATACATGGCAGAGAAAAGGTTGATCGGATTGCAATTCTTGTGTCTGGAGGTACAACTGAAAAATTATTAGGTGTTCCATGCATTAAGGGAGGCACATGGAGAGAACAGTCTCAATACTCTGGCGCTGTGGGGTTTGGAGAATTCTGTTCGTAATTTGTGTTTTGACAACTTTTACAAACACGGGTTTAAAATCTGGATCCTGCACAATAATTGAAGAGAGTTCGATGAAAGGCTGGTTTGGACTGCATGCTGTCACCATATACATGAAGTAATACTTTCTGATGTATTTTCTCAAGTCCTGGGCCAACTTCAGGACCAGATATTATTTTGTTAAAGAAATTTCAGAGGCAATGGTCTAAAATTGAAAATAAAATTTAAAAGGTAGCATTAGCCGATGAAAATCTTTGGACTCTTCTCACCTGCGAATATTTCAACTTTTTCCAGGAAGCAAAGAAATATCTAAAGCAGGGTTTCTTAACCTTTTCATGCACCTTAACTTTTCATGCACATTAAACATTCATTGCTACGTTTGATAAAATAAATTGCCTTTTGTGAGACAGGAGGGGGTCAAGGGCTTCACTATAGTGCTCGCGAGCAAAGTTTTAAGTGATGGTGGAGAGCACTGTACACAACTTAAAGAGCATTTTGGCGCTCGCGAGCACCAGGTTAAGAATCCCTGAATTCTAAAGACTGTTATCAATCAGCCACAGCCCAGAGATGACTACTATGAACTTCTCTTACTTAGTCTTATGTTCCTGGGTGATAGTTCTTCAACCAGTAAACCAGTTAGGGCACCCGGAGCATTCCACCAGGCACGTTGGATGGCAAAAGTAATTTATGCATTAAAAAAATTTCTTTACCGAGATCAGTTGGTAATGACTGCAACAGAGTTGAAAGAAGTGACTAATCCTTGCTTGTTTATTTCACTGATATACACTAAGCATTGGAATGAAGCAATAATTGCAGGCCATGTACCACCACTTCTCAACAGTTTGGTTGTATATCCAGCCCGAAAGGTTGCTGAGATTGCAATGAATGCATTAAAAAAGGCATCTCTGGTCCATATCAGAAGACTTGATTGCACTGTCTTTGTTTGACCTATGAGAAGAAAAATGCAATATGGTGACAATTGAAGCCGACACGTCTCACTTGCATCGAGTTGACGCATCAGACATTCGGGTATCAAAGACACCTGTAGACTTGGAAGATTTTGTTACAAGAAAGTCCAAGACTATTTTCCAACTCTTCTTGAACGATCCTGACGAAGCTGAATCGTTTCTTAGTGAGGAACCATCTGATTGGGAAATTGACGCGGTATGCAGGAAGTGCAAAGCAGCTGTGGAGCGCATGAGAGTTGTAAATGATTGTGTAGAAAGAGGAATTTCTCTTGTCGAGCAGTATAATTCATCGATTACGAAGGATGAAGCGCAAAACAGTTCTGCCATAGAGAGAAATATCCGTCTGCAAAGAATAGACTGTTAAAACAATGAAAACATGAGTACACAAAAAATCATTCAGTATTCAAATTCAATCCTGTTTTCATTTACACAAATTTGGTTCATTGTACTGTTTAGTGTTTATCTCATATTGTTTTTTGCCTCTGATAAAAAATATATAAAATGCTCAATTTGACAAAAGAATTAGAATGAGAATAAGTGCTTTTCATTTTAGTTCAATTTATGCACTGTAAGATGCAAGATACATTGTGACACAATACACTGCAGTTTGCCGTACTAAATGAATGGTTTTATTGTGCTGCTTTAGTAAATGTAAAAAATATTGCACACAATCTATTTTATTATTTCCAATGGGAACATTGGTATGAAATGAAATTTGGAAAAATAATATATTACAAAAGTAATCGATGTGGCGCTTTCTTTATTTTAGCCCAGACGACTGGTTATAATAAATTTTATGTATCATAGATCATTCCAATTCCAAAGCTGTCAGTTTGTGCCACCTCTAAACCTAATCGAATCATGTTTAATTTTTTTTCAGGTAGTTTATCCATTAATAGGAATAAATCAAAGGAGTGAATGTAGTGAAACTTTTAATTTTAAAAATTTTACTCACCCTAATATATATATATGTATATATATATATATATATATATATATATATATATATATATGTTACGTTTTTTTTGCGAAATCGGTCGTTTTGCAAATTCTCCGGTCAGTTTGCAAAGAAACCAAAACAATAGTAATTTTACAAAATGACCTTAAATTTTGATCATTTTGCAAAAACACAAAAATCGGTCAATTTGAAAAATCACCAATAATCTTGTCGGTGTATTTGCAAAATCTCTTGTTCTAATACTGTAGAACCTTCTAGCTCCTAACCTAACCTAACCAACAGTGTCATTGTGGTTAAGTTAGGTTAAGTTAGGTTAGGTTAGGAGCTAGAAGGTTCTACAGTATTAGAACAAGAGATTTTGCAAATACACAGACAAGATTATTGGTGATTTTGCAACGTGGCCGATTTTTATGTTTTTTGCAAATTGACCGATTTTTGTGTTTTTTCAAATTGACCGATGTTTGTGTTTTTGCAAAATGATCAAACATTTAAGGTCATTTTGTAAAATTACTGTTGTTTTGGTTTCTTTGCAAACTGACCGGAGAATTTGCAAAAAGACCGATTTCGCAAAAAAAACGTAATATATATGTATATACCTTGTGGGAAATGGACGCTTTGTTTCTCTTTCTGTATTAATATGAAAATGAGAAGGGAATAACTTCTCGGCGGTTTATTCTATTTACACCCGAAAGTGCATAAAATATCAGAGCATCCGTGCATATAAATTATAAAGTGAAATTCATTGAATGCAAGAAAGTGGGATATAGTTTACACAAATTACCACAACTTTAAAGTATATATTTAATCGAAACACGGTAAGCATTTGAGAAAAGTTTGGAACAAGGCATGAAAAAGGTCATAAAACCCAAACCCTCGTGACCGATATCCAGCGAAAGAAAGAAAAAAAATCTGTGTGTGTGTGTGTGTGGTGTGTGTGTGTGTGTTTTGAGCGACGACGGTAATAAATAACACGACCATGGGTTCAATTTTTTCACCTAATTTGCAACTTGTGTAATTTTGAAACAACTGAAAATGCGGCAATCAGGTGTGATTTCTGTCAAAAACTGCGCGACTTTATCTGTATAATTTGGCATAATAAGAAAATATCCCTTATGTCGAACGCCAAACAAATCACGGGATCAAATTTCTGTGTGACGCATATACCGAGACTGTAAATTCATTTGCGGTATCTAAAGAAATGGGGAATACGAATACGAATGCTATAAGAAAGGAGAGAATAATGGGGAAAAAAGCATGTCCCAGTGTCCCAAAGCAAAATGTCCCAAAGCAAAACGGTGTGGATGAGAGAAGAACAAATAAAAATCTTACATTGAAAGAAGACATTACTGTAAAAGAAAGAAAAAAGACAAGTACAATCTGTGATATGATAAAACTGCCTAACGAGGATAATGAGAAAAAGATGACAAAACTAAAACCATAGAAAATAAACGGCCGACCAGAACTAGAAACGTAGAAAATGATAATGATAATAATAATAATAAAAAATAATGATAATTATAATAATACAAATAATGATAATGTAATAATAAAAGTAATGATAATGATAATAATAAAAATAATGATAATGATAATAATAAAATTAATGATAATGATAATAAAAATAACGATAATGATAATAATAAAATTAATGATAATGATAATAATGAAAATAATGATAATGATAATGATAAAAATAATGATAAAATGAATGATAATGATAAAATGACGAGCAAAATTAAAAACAGAAAATAAAGAGACGACAAGGAAGAGAAACGTAGAAAATATCGTATGTAAATATTATGCAAAAGGGCACTGCAGATACCGGGATGGGCAATGCAGCTTTGCACATCCAACTTTATGTAACTTCCATTACACAAATGGATATTGCAAATTTGAAAACGAATGCAAGTTCCATCATCTTACTATCTGCAAAACCTATGGGAGGTGCAAATACGGACAAAAATGCCGTTACCACCATCCTCAAAAGAACGCGACAGGTGAGCAGGCAAAACCAGTATCAAAGAGGGCTACCAATGTTTTAGATGTAGCCAACACAATTGAACTGTTAAATACCATCCAGCAAATACAAAGCCAACTGACAAATACAGGGATCCGAGAGCCGTACAGAAGGCACAGGTATCGAAAAAAATAACGCGAGGAAAATTCTCGAAGCAAAACATGCACCACCATTGGAAAACGAATCGGAACTACATAAATGGAAAAATGAAAGCGAAACAACAAAAATAAACCTAACCAACATTCAGGGCCTTAAACCAAATCATTCTCTGGACAAATAGTGTTGGGGCAATTGTCCATATAGGTCTTCCCGTGGGCAATTCGTGAAAATTTTGTTTTCTCTGTGGAAACTTGTTATTTAGACCAAGTTGAGTTTTTTAAGCCACGGCCCCAATTTTTTGGTGCATATTTTCAGCCAGTTTTATGTAAATTAAGAGTTACGTCATAATACCCACTGTTAAGAACCATGTATGGGACTTATCGTTACTAAATAAGCTAAAGTTCTCTTCATTTTGGGGATTTCTTCACTGAAACTTGTCATATAGGTTTAACTTTGTTTTGCAAATCACTGATATAAATTATATAGTACCTATTTACGCACATTTTTATGCAAATTAAGAACGACGTCATAAGATAACTGTATCAAACCTATTTGATCATCGTTCCAAATAGAATTTGCCAGAGTCTTAGCATTGTGGTAATTTGTCGTATTATCGTTTGGATTGTGTGTATATCAATTGTTTGTTTTGTACTTGCAGATGAGTGGCAACTTATTGGGATATTGAATGCATTATGTTGTTCTGGTAATTATCTATGACTAAACAGAGGCACACATAGACTGAGTCATATACATACATTGCACCGGTTCACCAAGATAGTATCAAACGTAAAGATACAACAGTGGCGACGAGATAATGCCGGGTGCAAATTAGAAATTACATTATTGCCCCACACAAGAGTGAAAGGAAGACCCAGTTCAAGCTTCACTGAATGGCGTCACGAACAACCTATGGGACAAAAGTCTATGCTGCAGTCAATATAGCCCTTGTACATTTAAATGTTCAACCAAATAATGTCTGCTCTGATGAGGTGGAGCGGTGAGTTAGATGTCCAGGAGTCCATCATCGCTCTCATCATCAGCATTGTCCATTGTTACATTTCTGTTCTCACATGTTTCTTCACACGCCAGATTATGTTTTTTACAGGAACAGTGTGTGCTGGTATAGTTTGTTTTGCGACCGAATCTTACAAGTTGCAGCACAGTCTTAGGTGGCAAAAGTGTTGTTGGCACAGGAAGAAGCTTGTTACCCTCTTGGCACCATCCATGAGATATTGGATTTGGAAGATTTGGCAGGAAAACCAATGCAATGTAGTTTGCTCTATTAATCTCTTGTAACAGAGTGGCCTTTGTAGATGGCAATTTCTCATCAGTATACTGGCGCTTGCTAAAGAGAAACCAGCGCATTTCTTTCACTGAAGAAATTGCTGTCCCAGGTACATAGAGTTGACATATGAAAGGTTCCACTGCACTGATATCATCTTCTCTCAGATTCTGTTCCTTTCCAAGATTATCAAGTGCTTCCAGTATCTGCTCATCAGATTTCTGTAGTGCATTCCACCACGAAATTTTGGATTTTCCGCAGAGTTCCAGTTTGATCACAACCACTAAAGGCATGGAATCCTGGAAGTGTTGAAGCTTGCTTCTCTCCTAGAACATTGTATATGAGTCCTACATGAATGACTCGGCGCTTACCCCCAATTCCTACGATCATTGTTACGTCAGTACATAGATATGGATAGCACCACAGCGCTAGGACTAACACATCCGTATCTGGACTCTGAATACATATTGATATAGCACCTCTCTGGGTTGCATCCAGCGCATGAAGCAGTATCCTTGTATCAACCTCTTCTTATGTACTGTGTAGATTATCCACTGACAGCTTGTTTGACTTGCATTCATCTGTAAGTGTTGTCACAAATATCTTATTAGACTGTTCATGACGCTTAAGGATGTGTGATGCCAGGTAAAGAGCCAGCTGTTGTTTGTTGTCTTGGTTATTCAGAAACTGCTGCAGGGCTACCTTTTCAATGACAGCATCATCCGATATGTTGTAAGCAACACTCAACACTTCTGCGACCTTCTTGACATGCTTTGCGTGTCCGTTTTTTCAGGAAACTTTCAATGTCATAGCGGTCAAAGACAACAGAGACCTCATCAAAGTTGTTACTCTTGCATTCCACAATATGCAGAAAATGGTCGGCAAGATCTCGGGCTGTCCTCACCCACGTCGGCTTTCCCATAGACTGAACTACAGCCATGCCATCTATGATTGTGACTCGAACAGAATTCTGCTGCTGGTGCTCCTCTGATGAGTTGGATGGTTGATGTGGAGGAAGACCTTCTAAAATTGTCTTCAGCTTGCTCTTGCCGACATAAGATCGCCACAAGAGTGAGCGAGGGAACACTGCAAACTCAAATTCACCTATGCTTTCCTTGAGGTCTATTTCAGGCCGGGACAATATTACCACCAGGAAACGGGAAAACAGGACTCTGTCATCCTTCAATGCAGCGACACTAGTAGCTGAAACACCCTTCTTTTCCTTTCTTGCAGTCTTCCATGTCTATAGATTTACTTTCTTCATAGGACTCCAAATGTTCAATGTCCCATCAACAAGCCGCTTTTGCACAAACTTGGCAAATAATTCATGCCCGACACTATGTCAATGCTTCATTGCTTCCTTCACTTGATCTGGCATGATTGCTTTTGTTATAATATTCACAAACTCACTTCAGTAATCAGGAAGGGGTCATTCTTCTTCATCACTTCTCTGACTTTCATGACATTTTGCTCATAACGTTCCAGGCAAGTATCTGTATCTTTGTCTAGTGGTTCCGGCCAGAGCTTCAGCATCATTGGCTAGACGACTCAGCTCATGCGCAATTAAAAACCATCTTGCCGTGGCTGAAGGCTTTTAGTTAGTCCTTTCAGACCACCAAAGATCTTCATAAGCCTGTTCACTTGTTCAATGGCATGATCTGCGCCGCTTGCATAAAACGGAATTTCGCTTCTGCAGACACAGAAGTTACCAGCCGAGAACTCTTTGTAGATATCAGGATCACTTGCCTTAAGGTTTTCCATCTGTGCCAGGTAAAGTGGTACCATTTGAGCATAATTATGTCTGTCATGTGCGAAGAAATATTTGCACAGTACTTTCAATGATTCCAGATGCAGATTCCACGTTGCTTCCCTTGTAGCACGAATGAATAGAAAAATCCAAGCGACAAATTTCATGTAATCTCTGGCAAACTTGAATGTAGGACGGCATGATTCCATTTCTCTCTCAAACCTATCGAACCTTTTAACTATGCTTTCAGCATCTATTACATCCATTAGCTGCTTGTGGTGACTGTCTAGCTCATCATGTTATAATGTTATAATGTTTCAGATCAATAAAGATCCAAGGTTCCACTCATGGCTGATCGACCTAACCGTGTTTGTAATTGTGTATTGCGCATGTCCTCCGTGGTGGCGGAGGGGACCTACAATTTTACGTGGGTTCCAAACCACAGAGACCTTAATTTTACTACCTTAAACTATACCCAATCTATCAACATGTTTATAGACATGCTACTAATTACGTTTACCGGCAAACTATTCCAGCTATTTACTATTCTATGCGTAAAAAATTTTTGCCAATTGCTGTCTCGAACCTTCTACTTGTCAACTTACACCCGTTATTTCTAGTCCTATTATATTGTGATATTTCGAAAAAGCTATCTCTCTTTACGTTATCGAACCCATTCATAATTTTAAAGACCTGAATTAGATCACCCCTTAGCCTCCTAGTCTCGAGTGTAGTCAATTTGAACTCCTTAATCCTATCCCCGTACGACTTTGACCTAAGCGACGGAATCATCTTAGTTGCTCGTCTTTGAACTCTTTCGATTTTGTTTATATCCTTGCATATATGCGGATTCCAAAATTGGATCGCGTACTCCAAATGGGGTCTAACGAATGATTTATAAAGAGGAACAATATATCGCGCCATTTGTATAAAACCTAGCACTTTGTTCGCCTTATTGACCGCTGCTGTACTTTGTTTCGCTACTTTCAAATCACCAGTGACTATAACTCCTAAATCTTTTTCCTGATCTACACTTGCCAACTCCTTCCCTGACAAACTATACGCAAAATTACCGTTACGTGAACCTATATGTAAATTTTGCACTTATCGACGTTAAATCTCATTTTCCATGTGACCGACCAATCAACGATTTATTTCAGATCTTACTGGATTTAACATCTATCTTCGTCATTTATCGCCCTACCACCCAACTTCGTGTCATCTGTAAACTTTGAAACTGTACTGACTAGGCCGACATCTAAATCGTTAATATATATAAGAAAAAGCAAGGGGCCCAATACAGAACCCTGAGGAACGCCGCTCGCTACATTAGCCCATGACGACTCCGCTCCATCAACGACCACCCTCTGTTTTCTACCTCGCAATCACTCTTCTAGCCAATTTATTACTACACCGGTGATCCCATGAGCCTTAGTTTTTTCAATGAGTCTTTGTGCGGTACGGTGTCAAACGCTTTTTGAAAATCTAAATACACTACATCTACCGCCCGATGATTATCGTAAACTTCAACTACAACCACGCTTTGGAAAAATTCTAAAAGATTAGTTAAGCAAGATTTGTTTCGCCTAAAACCGTGCTACGTATTTCTAATCAAGTTATGCAATTCTTAGTGTTTAATTACGATCCCTAATTATCGATTCCAATAGCTTACCTACAACAGAGTTAAAATGATTGGCCTATAAAGAACTATAGACCAGTGTCATTGACGTCCCATCTCACCAAACTATTTGAAAGAATAGTTAGAGAGAAAATTTATGATTTCCTGGAGACACGGGAAAGATTCAACGAAAATCAGCATGGATTCCGATCAGGTAGATCATGCCTATCACAACTAATAGAACACTACAACAATATCCCAGATGCATTGGAAGGCAATGACAACTACGATGTTATATACACAGATTTTGCTAAAGCTTTCGATAAATGTGACCATGGTATAATAGCACATAAAATTAAATATATGGGAATAACAGGCAAAGTGGGAAAATGGATCTACAACTTCCTTAGAGATCGTCTGCAGGTCGTCAAAATTCAAGGTATATCATCATCAGAATCGGAAGTACGCAGCTCAGTACCACAAGGGACAGTACTGGCCCCACTCCTGTTCATTATCATGCTAACAGACATAGACAGCGGAGTAAACAGCAACAATATAGTAACATCCTTTGCAGACGATACAAAGCTCAGCAGAAAAATCAGCGATGTACATGACGTGGAGGCCTTGCAGAGGGACACGAACAAAATATACAAATGGTAGGAAGACAACAACATGTCATTCAACGCCGAGAAATTTCAGCTCTTGAGTTATGATAGAAAAGAAGAACTTAAACAGACTGCATATTATGCTCCAGATAGACAGGAAATTCAGAGAAGCACGAAAGCGATCGATCTCGGGATAATAATGACAGATGATGCGAAATTCGAAACACAAAATCAGATGGCGATAAATAAAGCAAAAAGAGTCGCCGGACAGGTACTAAGAACGTTCAAGAGAAGGGACAGGACAGTAATGATTCCCCTGCTAAAAACACTGATTATACCAAAACGTGAATACTGCTCAGTTTTGACGTCCCCATATAAAAAGGAAGAAACTAATAAACTAGGAGAAACGCAAAGGCATTTCACAGCCAAGATTGATGGCTGCAAAGAACTCGACTACTGGGAAAGACTACGTAAACTAAATCTGTACTCACTGGAAAGAAGAAGAGAGAGGTACATCATAATCTACATATGGAAAATGATCGAAAAACTGGTACCAAACCTAAAACTAAACCCAATTACCATTCAAACAACACTAGAAAATAGGAAAGGCAGAATGTGTAGTGTTCCCAAATTAAAGGCCCGAAAAGGGCCCTCCTCAACCCTGAAGGAAAATAGCTTGGTTGTTAGGGGGCCAAGACTTTTCAACCAGCTTCCTAAGGACCTCAGAAACGTAACGGGGGTCAAAGTTGAAGTCTTCAAGAAAAGACTGGATATCTGGCTCAGGACAGTACCAGATGAGCCGGGCGTGCCTGGCTATGTACGGTGGAGAGCGCAAGAAAGCAACTCGCTCCTCTACCAGGCCAGACCTAGAGGCGGGGCCACCAGCTTGACCTCGTGTGAAGAGAGACCAACGCACGAAACAACATAAGGTTCATAAGGTAAGGTATAATTTCCCGCAGCACG
Source organism: Bathynomus jamesi (assembly GCA_023014485.1). Classification (NCBI taxonomy): domain Eukaryota; kingdom Metazoa; phylum Arthropoda; class Malacostraca; order Isopoda; family Cirolanidae; genus Bathynomus; species Bathynomus jamesi. The sequence goes on along the minus strand of JAJOZX010002401.1, from coordinate 54,488 downwards.
TTTATTACCTTTCTTAAAAATAGGCGTTATATTTACTAACTTGAAGTTATCTGGTACGCACCCCTCAGAAATAGACGCATTAAAAATCTTTGTTAACTGCACAACAATGTCTTCTTTTAATTCTTTTAGTTGGATGGGATATATGGAACCCGGCCTCGGTGATTTAAGCATTTTCATTTTGCAAATATAGTGCAGTACCTCCCTTGAGTGCAGTACCTCTAGTATCATATTTGTGTTCTTGGCAACTTGAAATGACCAATGAAGCAGCCGCAAAAAGGTTGGCATGATCATTCTCTGATTGTTCCAGTTCACTTTGAAGGAAGGCATTCAGATGCAAATCACTTAGTGGCGATGAGGTGATGCTATGTGCAGTCAAAGCCCGTTTTATATGTCGCCCTTCTAGTATTTAGGAGTTGGAAGCTCAGTTGACACACCTTTTAAAATCCATTGAAGAAGTGCAAGGAGCTTTGCAAGGATGATTTCACCCAGGTCTGGCTGTAGCGTGCCATCAAAGGTACAATGTGGAGAGCGCAATATCTTGGCACATTGAAAGATAACTTTTATTTCATCATCTATGTCAAGTTTACTTACGGCAGCTTCACTAGCCGCACTCATACAGAACCGATCTGGCTCATTGCGACGAAGGGCACGGATGAAGTTAATGTCTTTAAAGTTTTCTGTGATCAAACGTCGGACATCCTTACGAGAAGGCGTAATATCACATTCGTGCTCTTCTAAGATGGTCAAGAAAGCTGTGTGGGCAGTATCCATGGATAGAATCTGGCCTTTTTCAAGCAAAGTTTTGATGATGTTGAGATATTCGACCTTGGCCGCAATAACTTTTTGATCTATGGGTTTTTCCTTTGTAGCCGTATTTTGTATTTGAACTCGTCGAACCACGGACAACATTACTTTGCCAGCAAGATCGATGGTATTTGACATCAATGGAGAGGGCATCTTTTGGTTTGATGGCGCTACTTAGATGTACTTTGTAGATATCTTTATCACAACTTGCTACATATTCATATAGCTGCCTTCCATGATTGACACTCTGGATGGCATGGCCAGGTTCTTTCTCCTTATGTGTTTGACAGAAGAAGCAAAGGGTCTTGTCGTATCTGGCAGTGAATGCTCGTAAAAGGCGCTGTTTCTGTGATGTTCCTTCAGTATTGGGATTTCGAATGGGTGAAAAGGTTGATGGCTGTCCGGTTGTTCGCGACAGAACATTGATGTCCTTGGAAGAAATTGCTTCCTGGTATCTTGCTTTAGCCCTGGAAAGTTTCTGCAAGCTCACAACTATTTTCATGCATCTGGCATAAGTTGCACCATTACGTACCAATGTGTCTTCTGTGGCATACTCCAACCGCTTGCTAACATCAAAAAGGGTGCTTTCACCATATTTTGCTCGTTCTGTCACGTAATAGAGAATGTTTTTTTAAGGAATCCTGACTGACCTTTTTCACAAGGGGCTCGCATTATATGTCGTTTGACATATAATACACTTGCTGTAGTCAATCAGAAGTTCTATTCTTGGTCTTTTATCAGGAGGGACAGCCATGACTACCTGAAAGAAATATAACAGAATATAAGCAACAAATTTTATACAACAAATTTATAACAACAACAAAAAGAGAATATAAGCAAACAAACAAGCAAAACAACTTAACGAACAAACCAAAGTAACAAAATAAACTAACAAATACACAAACATTAAACATTTTCCATTTACGTACAACTGAGACATCCTTGAAAAACAAGGACACAACATTATAAAGACACAATACTCTAAAAGGCCCAGCAATTGCTATCACAACCCAAAAAAAACAGCTGCCCATATCCCCGGGGTTGGAAAGGAAGAGTGCCAGATCGTTTCTTACCGTGGAAACTACAAGCACACTCAATTTCAACGAGAATCAAGCCCTTTTTTGAATCAAACATTATCAGTATAAGTCTGATATACCACACACCATTATTAACATACTTATGTTGTGACGTTATAGATCCCTTGAAACTAACTATTTCTAATAAACAGTACATAAAATGATAAATAAAATTTTAAAAAATCATGTTGGATTAGGATTTAGTTTCGAAATGCCATTTTATTTTAAGAGTATGGGCAACACTGTGCTTAATATAGGGATTTGTGACGTCATACTTCATTTGCATAAAAATATACTAAGACATGCTCCAAAAAATTGGTGCCGTGTCTTATTCGTTAGCTAATATTATAAACTTCATATGCCTGCAAAGAAAACAAAATGTTCACGAAATGCCCACGGGAAACCAATTGCCCCTGCACTAAAAGTCACATACCTGAAAGGACTCATGCAAGAAACCATAGCAGACTTTGCATGCCTCACGGAAACTCATCTAAAGGACTGCCAGGCGAACTGTGAAAACTGTGAGTTTTGTGTTGACAAAAAAGAAATACATATTGACAATTGTAACGTACTCCGAGCTGACCGAAGAGTAAGGCGTAAAGGAGGATGTGCTATTTATACACGCGGAAAACATATGGCAGAAATGGCCAGTGCTGTACCCGTTAGCGCCGCTAACACTAACGCTTAGTATTTCAACAGTTAGCGCTGCTAACGCTAACGCTAATTTTGTCGCAAAGTTTTTCTGAAACCACCCCAATTTATGTATGTTCTGTCTTCTGTAATTCACTTACATATATTAGCACACACCTTGATATAATTGGTTGCTAAGGTACAAAAATGTGACGTTATATTCTATGAAAATGAAAACATTTTTATGTAGGAGTCGTGTTCCTATCGAATATATTACTAGGGAAAACAAACCAACGGAAGAATAAATTCGATTCAATTTATACATCTATATTTAATTCAAATACATAAACTGAAACTCAAAGAAATGATAAAATATTGACAAAGAGAGTAAATGTTTCATTGATACAACAGATTACAAAATAAAAATGGATATCGCTGAAAGTAGTGATGTGGCGAATTACATTAATTTTCAAAACAATGCTGATGTCATGATCAACTTGCAGTTAGTGCTACGTCAGTCTTTTATAATGGAGATTGCTGTCGGCGAACCAAATTTTAGTACAAGTGGTTTTGAAAAATTAGCGATTGACTTCCTCTAAAAACTTAGCGCCGCTACCTGTTTCGCTAACAATTTTGAAAATTAGCGGAGCTAACAGCATCGCTAATAAAAAGTTAGCGGCACTAAAATTAACGCCGCTAATCCCAGCACTGGAAATGGCTATAAGTACTTCAAACAACTACGTAGAATCAGTAGCAGCAAAAGTTGAAAAATTAAATATGGTATATACTAATTGTAATGTACTGTACAGACCAACGAATAGGCCAACTTCAAAATTCTCAGGTTTCCTTAGAGGTCAGAAACTGGGCAAAAGACCTACACTCTCGAACCGCAAATATTTTTCTCTGTGGTGATTTTAATTTTCCATTTATGAAATATAAAAGGATATAAAAAAATATATCCATACACCAAGACAAAGAGGCACACGGGAAGACCAGGAGCAGGCAGAAATGCTTCTAGCTCTAGCCGATGAAATTATGTTAACACAAGAAATAACAGAAAATACAAGAAAAAACAACTGCCTAGCTTTGGTATTCACAAACAACAGCAACCTATGAGAATAAAAACCCACTCTAATAGACAGAGTTTATTTCCACGACAGTTTCGACGCCCACTGGATTGGAATGTTTCCTTACTCGCTTTTAGTAAATGTAATAATGGAAGTAATTAATGTGGAAATAAATATATGCAGTAATTATGTCAAAACATTATCTGTATGTATAGAACAAGAAGATATTTTTAATTTGTGGAAATGTAGTTATAAGCTGACCCTGTAATAAAATGCCCTTCTGGTTTCGGGAGAACGATATCTAACCTAGGTGCGAATTTCTCAATGGTCTCTGGATTATTTCCTAATCGCCTTTTTTCATTCGTTTTTCGGTTTATAATTTCTGTATAATAACAACAATGTAATAACCAATGTAATAATAAATTTATAATTTCTGTAATTAATAATTATGCAATATTAATGTAATAAATTTAATTATAAATGTAATAATTATGTAAAAATAATAGAATCTGTATGTTTATAACAGGAAGATAGTTTTTTAAAAAATTGTGCGAATGTACTTAATGAAAATGCCCCTCCTGTCTCGAGAGAATGGAATCCAACCTAGGTGCGAATTTCTTAACGGTCGATCCCTGAACTGTTTTTCCCTCTTGTTTTGTTTCATTTGTGTTTCTGTATCCACCCGAGGAGGATGCCAGTGGGCGTCGAAACTGTCGTGGAAATAAACTCTGTCTATTAGAGTGGGTTTTTATTCTCATATTTTGACCTTCACGTAAAAAAGTGAAGTTTTTTGCATTTAACAGCAACCTAATTGATAACATAGAAATAGCCCCAACTATAATATCTGATCACAACGTTATTGAAATAACAACTAACATAAAAGCAGCAGGAAAGGAAAGAACACGAACAACAGAAAGAAGCAAATTCGAAATTTTTAATTTTCACTCCAAAGCTATAAACTGGGAAGGTGTTGCATCCAGCAAGGAAGTAATAGATTGGAAAACCATATTCAACGGCAAGACAACGGAAGAGATGGTAATGACTTTAGAGGAGAAGATGCTGGAAATTGTGGAAAGACATGTCCCAAAAATGCAACAAAGAGAAAAGAGAAACAGTTTCGAGAGACAAAAGAGGTTAATGTTTTGCAAGAGAAAAAGAGTGACTGCCAAATTAAGAAACTGCAAAGACATCAATATCAGAAAACTATTAAACAATGCGGCAGGGTATAGATTGCGTCATACAGGACCTAATTGAGAAATATACAGAGAAAGAAGAAGAAGAAGACACTATAGAAGCGATAATGATTAACTCAAAATACTTTTCCAAAAGAGAAGTCGAAAAATCACGCGACTATCGAACCTTTGAAAAATGAAGACTGTGCTTTATCTGATGATCTAACAGAGATATCTGAAATATTAAGAGCTCAGTATGAATCAGCTTTCAGTATCCCCAAAACTGCTAAACTGATATGCGATAGAAACGCGTTCTTTGAAGAAGAACTACAAGGGAAAAGTAAAACGGACTTCGACTTTACAACAAAGGATATTACACAAGCTATAGAGAAATTAAAAGCACACTCGGCGGCAGGACCGGACAAATGAAATGCCACACTGCTCAAAAACTGCAAGAATTCAATCGCTGAGCCCCTATATTGGATATGGAGACGATCCCTACACACGGGAGAAATACCGAGCATCCTGAAGAGAGCGAGCATAGTCCCAATATATAAAGGAGGAGAACGCTCTGAGGCCAAAACCTATAGGCCAGTGTCGCTTACACCTCATCTCACTAAAATATTTGAAAGAATAGTTAGAGAAAAATCTATGACCTTTTGGAAACTCAGAAAAAATTAATGATGACCAACATGGATTCCGGTCAGGCACATCATGCCTATTACAACTAATGGAACACTATAACAACATTATTGATGCACTTGAAAATAATGAAAATTATGATGTAATATACACAGACTTTGCCAAGTCCTTCGACAAATGTGACCATGGAATCATAGCACATAAACCGAAATATATGGGAATAACAGGAAAAGTAGGAAAATGGATATATAATTTTCTTAGTGAGCGGCAACACGTCGTTACACTTCAAATTATATCTTCATCAGAATCAGAAGTCCTCAGAAGTCCTTACTGCAAGGAACAGTAGTAATCTTCATATCTTCATAATCATGCTGACATAGCTGAGGGTGTTACCAGTGACAGCACAGTAACATCGTTTGCCGATGACACAAAGATTAATAGAAAAATAAGAAACCCAGAGGATATAGGATCCCTACAAACAGACATAATCAGAATCTACAATTGGTCGGAAGGCAATAATATGAAATTTAACACTGACAAATTTCAACTGTTAAGGTACTGAAGAAGGGAGGACTTCAAATCCATGGAATGCTATACCCCAAATGGACAGAAAATTCAGAGAAATTCTAAAGCAAAAGATTTAGGAGTGTAATGACTGATGATGCGAAATTTGAAACACAAAATAAGATAGCAGTAAACAGAGCAAAGAGAATAACTGGAAAGATACTGAGAACCTTTAAACGAAAGGATAGGAATATAATGATTCCTCAATTGAAAACGCTGATTATACCCAGATTGGAATACTGCTTGGTCCTAACATCTCCATATAAAAAATAAGACATTAATCAGCTAGAAGGGATTCAGAGAAACTTCACAGCCAAGATCAAGAGATGCAAAGAACTAAATTACTGGGAAAGGTTGCATGAATTAAATTTATATCACTGGATAGAAGAAGAGAGCGGTACACCATTATTTACACCTGGAAAATAATGGAGAAACTAGCCCCTAATCTTACTCTGAACCCTATAACCCCCCCAAACAACAGTGGAAATTAAAAAAGGAAGAATGTGTCGTGTTCACAAATTAAAGGTTGGACAGGGAATATCCTCAACTCTGAAGGAAAGTAGTTTTGGTGTGAGAGGATTAAGACTGTTTAACCAGTTGTCCAAGAAACTAAGAAACACGAGTTGCGGTTGCGGTAGATATCTTCAAAAGAAGATTAGAAGCGTGGCTCAGAACAATCTCAGATGAGCCAGGTGTACCTGGCTATGTGAGGTGAAGAACACAAGAAACCAACTCTCTACAGAGAATTAAGTTAATTTTCGTTATATATATATATATATATATATATATATATATATGTTAACCCCTCCGTCTATGGCCTGGGTTGGTTCGAAGTCGACGGGGGTTTTGGTTAGGAGGCAGCAACGGATCTGTTACTTGCAGTAGTTTCTTCTATACTACTCTCCGAGTTTTTCTTTAGTGGCTCAGAGGATTCTGAGAGGCTTATTAAATTCTCTGAGGGTTCCCCCCGATTCTTCTTGTAACGTATCGGGAGATTTTAATGACTAAGTTCTAAGAATAGAGCACGGCTCGAAGGAGAAGATAAAGATTTTCTTTTACTGTAATTTACTGCTAAAATGTACAGGTAATACTCAGCCTCGTAGTTGGAATCAGAATGAACATGAAAGAAATTATCGGGGTTTATTTACCACGATTCTACTAACATCATCATTATTAAATGTTGAAGAGGCTGCATTATTTTTGCACAATATTTGAAAATAAAGTAAATCTTTTAGCTGTGGTAATGTTTAAACGAATAAACAAGATATTTGAAGATGAAGCCATATTTTTATCTTAAACCGCGTATTTTCAGATCTGTTATCATGATCTGCCAAGTTAACTAAAAGTGGAAATTGAACTATGCATCTTTACACTAAAATATGCATATGAGTAAAAATTAAAGGTTTAAGATTTACAATTAAATGCTTAGGCAAGACATGACTTCATCTTTTATAACGAAGAGAGAATGTATACAATTTATAAACATTGAAAAAAGTTTCTCAGGATTCATTATTAAGCTAAATCTAAAAAATTATTAAGAAATTTTAAAAAGAGCAAGTCACCAATTATTTGGCAAAGTAGAAAGCACATAAAAATTTTTCCCAACGGAAAAATAATAATAAAAATAATAATAACAGTATCGCCAAGTCTACATTCCTAAATGGTGACATAATATCGGGTCGTACATGGAGTACAATCCCAAGTACATCACTGAGTACGTCGTAATTTTGGTTTATTACAATTACGATTACTAATTAATTCACATTCGCTTATTATCGTTAATTATAGTTTTATTAAAGTACATTAATTACATTATATTTAATTATTATCATCAATTAAAGTACATTAATTACATTATAAATTATTATCATTAATTACAGTTTTATTAATGTACATTAATTGCATTATATTAAATTATTATCGTTAATTAAAGTACATTAATTACATTATAAATTATTATCATTAATTACAGCTTCATTACAGTACATTAATTACATTATATTAAAGTATTACAGTTAATTACAATTAAACAGTTAACTATAATTTTGTTTTGTTTTTACAGTGCTTCATATTTATAGACAATTAAGATGTTAGGAATATAACACAAAGTACATGGGCACATACGGTATATATATATATATATATATATATATATATATATATATATATATATATATATATATATATATATATATATATATACAACATGACACATGATACATAACATAACGCATGATAATTTATGATGTGATCATCGAATTGCGTACACTTGCATAAGCATTTTCGAATTTATTGCGAGAGGTGAATGCACTTAAAAGAAAAAGTAAAAAGAATCCATGTGGACGTATTTACATATACGTAACTATGTACGTAATCATGATCATCAGGGGACATGTACGAATGCACAAAGTATTGTACATATATCGGTACGTAACACAATGGGTTGTGTGCGTAATAGAGACATGAGTAAACATGGACTGATATGTTGATAGGGCATCAGTAGACAATAGGTAGAAGAATGAATAAGTAATAAAATTAATAAAAGACAAAGGTCAAGAAAGGACATTGATGTATGAATGAACAACATATACATAATGACGTATAGAGTGTAAAGGTTTTTATTATTATGTTGAAGAATTTACCATATATTGAATATGAAAGATATCCACATACTAAATACGTGATTCAGTATTCAAGGTATGGAAAACGTGAAGGGAATTGAGTTACTTTATGGCGTCATAGTTATTCAAATTATGTCATACGTACATGTAAGTCATTATTGGGAGGATTTAAAGGAAACGATTTAGAGACAAAGAGTGGGTATTAAGGACTAAGAAGTACAACTACGGGTTCCAATCCTGTTATATGCAATGTGTATGCATAATCTAATAAAATTTAGGGACGAAGGTTAGATGCAAGACAACCATAATAGAATAGCACAATAGAAAGCACAAATCGAAATTCTATCCAAACTTACTCAGGCGATTTTGGTTTCTCATGTAAAAATGAACATTCAAACATAAAAACCATACAACATAAGTACTGCATGAAGACATTGAATCCATATAATGATTACATAATGATTATATAGGAATTATTCATTGTTCATTTTTACATATATATCAAATAGACGTGCTGCGTATATCGGCAGTACTCAACTCCAACTGGAGGTACGCCTTTCTCAACATTTGGGTTTATCAATCGGTACCAACCGTCCCCTTTGTAACCCACCACAATCCGCAATTAGAAACCATAGTAATGACAACAACCATCCCCTTTACAAAATTTTAACAAGAACTAACAACCTTACAGAACTCCGAATTTTAGAATCTTTGTACATCTATAGAAACAAACCCTCCAGTAACAACAATAGTTCATCTGGAGCAAGTGCAGTTTACGTCCCCCTGTGGTGCCGAGTGTAGTTTACGTTCCCCTACATTATCCGAGTGTAGTTTGCGTTCCCCAACTTTGTCCACTTATACCTAATCAAATAAAACGTTAAAACTAACGAAAATATTACGACTTAACCTAACCAATCGTCAATTTATATATATATATATATTATATTATATATATATATATATATATATATATATATATTGACGATTGGTTAGGTTAAGTCGTAATATTTTCGTTAGTTTTAACTTTTTATTTGATGGATTCATTTAAAAAATGTTTCCTAAAGATCCTAGTGTAGTTTACGTTCCCCAACTTTGACCTAGTGTAGTTTGTGTCCCCTTTTGCGTCAGGGGGACGTAAACTACACTTGCTCCGTTAATCTTACAAATTACAGCTCTTCTAACTAAGCAACCAGCCTACTTTCATAGATATATTATACCCTCCAATGTAACTGAATTTCATAGTTTTCTCTCAGTATCATATATATATATATATATATATATATATATATGAACCGCAGCTACAGATCGACCAGAAAGGAAATTAGAGATGAAGGCACAGAAAGAAGGATAGAAACCGAATTAAAGATTTGTGCCAGACTCTATCAAAAACTTTCGATATGTCTAGCGCAATAGCAAAAGTTTCACCGAAATCCCGAAAGGAGGATGACCAAGAGTCAGAGAGATATGAAAGAAGATCGCCAGTAGAGCATCCCTTGCGGAATCCATACTGACGATCTGAAAGAAGATTGTGAGTAGAGAGGTGTTTAAGAATCTTCCTATTAAGGATAGATTCAAAAACTTTGGAAAGGCAAGAAATCAAAGGAATTGGGCGATAGTTGGAGGGTTGAGAGCAGTCACCCTTCTTTGGAACAGGCTGAATGAAAGCGAATTTCCAGCATGAAGAAAAAGTACCAGATGAGAGAGAAAAACGAAAGAGTTTGCCTAGGCAGGGTGTCAGCACAGAAGGAAGCACAATTGAATGTGCAGTCATTGACATACAGGTAGTTATAATGTAATGTCTGTTTTCATAAAGATAAACAATATGAACCTAAACAGCGTTGAACTCCATGTAGTTTACTACTCTTATACAGTAATAAGGTTCCACTATGATTACTGTAAATCTATATGAACAGCTACTAAACTAGAACTTTTTATATATTAGTGAATGCGAAATGTTCGCCTGCAGGAAATTTTCGCGTTTTTCGCGAAGGCTATAGTTTACGCGAAAATATGCAGCAGACGAAAATTTGACAATTTAAACTAATCTTTGAAAGATAGTAAGAAAATAAAACTTAGATCATTAAAATACTTTATTTGAAAAGTAAATTCAGTATACTGTAATAAAATATTGTAAACTAAAAGCAGTAAAAGCATTTTGAATTATACTGTATTATTACTGTATAACAAGAATGTCATGAATGCCACTAATTTGCCAAAAATCCCTTTGTATTCAAAATGTCCCGCAAAAAATATTTTTTTAAGACATTTTTTCCGGATGAATTGATTTAGAATTTTCTAGAATTACGTAGGATCCTGTAGAATTCTGTAGAGTAAAGTTGAATGTTCTAAAACAGTGATGGCGAACCTTTTCAACCCAGGGTGTCAAAAATTAAAAATTTTCGTGATCATATTCAAGTGGCGTGTCGCATACATAAACGATCACTGTTATCAAAGGAACATCACACTTATAATAATATAACTATCTATTCTAGCTCATTTGAACAATACAGTAAAAATAAAAATAAATGACAATAAAATGTTTTAAAATAAACACTACAATTTTACTTGTTATTTAGTGACTTCTTTGTTGCTGTACTCTTGAAGAAAGCTCTTTTATAGCAGGTGTGTAATTTGTACATTTTGATGCTACACAAGCAGCACTGACATCATCAACCAATCTGTTTCTCTTGTCCGTTTTGATGTTATTCAAAGTTGAGAACAAAGTTTCGCAGGAGTAAGTTGATGAAAAAATTGTCAGTATAGCTTTGGCAAAAATATACATAATCATTTCCTATTTAATTAGGTGAAATTAAAAACGTCTCTTGATTTGATCGATTTTCATTCTTTATAGTTTTTGTTTAACTTTTGGACGATAGAAATGTCAGTTTAGGCGTGTCAACAAAAAAACAGCAACGTGTCACCTTTGACACGCGTGTCATAGGTTCGCCATCACTGTTCTAAAACATCCTAGAAATTACATAACTCTTATAAAATGTTGTGTTTGGCCACGAGAATTTCAGTTATATTTGAAGTCAGAAGATGGAGCTAAAATTTTGAAGATTAAAAGTTCAGAAAAATATTGACATATGTCATAATAAAACACCAGTCGACAAAATCGAACAAAGATTCCCTCCTTCAATTTCGCGGCACTGATGTTTGCAAATTTCTCAACGAGATATCGAAACCCTCTCGAATTCGCCTTACCCATCGCTTTCACAAAATTTTTCATTAAGCCGAGCTTAATGTGGAGAGGTTGCAAGAAAATCTTTTATGGATCGACTAAAGCAGTGGTCGGCGAACTTTTTTGGGTATTACCCCAAAATATATTTGAGGACGTAATCAGGACGTAAATTCGTAATATTCTAAAATTTAGAATAACGCCACATTTATGTAACAAACTAAAATAAAAATATACGAAAAAAATATCAGCACAAAGTGTCTCTCATACCGCACGCATTACCCCCAAAAGTTTTAAATTTACCCCATTTGGGTAATTTACCCCTGTTCCCCGACCACTGGACTAAAGGAACACACTGGACATTGCTCGTTTCTGGATCATACGTGCTTCTTTGATGCCAGTCACGTCTGATGTAATGATCCGCGGTAGCACGGCTGTCCCATAGGCATAGGAAACAACAGTATTTCGTGAACCCTCCTTGCATGCCCATTAACGTACCAATGACTTTGAGATCACCACAGATATTCCATTGATGAGTGCTCTATTGGATTGCTTCGAGTAGCATATTCATACTTTCGTACATGTCCTTTAGATGAACGGAGTGGGCGATCGGGATGGACGGCTTTAAGTTCCCGTTATGCAGGAGAACCGCTTTCAAGCTTCGCTCTGAGGAATCAATGAAGAGGCGCCACTCAGATGGTGTGTGTACCTGTGACAAGTTCTCGAAAAGTCCATTAATATCATGGCAATAGCAGAGCGGATTGTCTACTGTAAAGAATGTCGCATCTCCACCAATCGCACCTTCGTCGGATTCTCTTTCGTCTTCTAAAGAATCGAGTCCATGCTGTGGAGGTACCGGAATCGGCATCGTGTCATCGTGAGGGATCGGTCTGATCGCGGAGCCTACGTTCGGATAAACGATGTTATGCTTGTTCTTCACAGAGAATCCAGTTATGTTAACATTGCAAAAGTAACACTCGCCATGATGGTCTCTCGGCTCCCTCCATATCATGGGTATAGCGAACGGCATCGACTTTTTCCTTTGGTTCAACCAGTCACGTAATCCATTCGAACAAGCGGTACAGATAATATGTGGCGCCCACACCTTATCTTAGTCGCGTAGTGGACAGCCGAAGTATAACCGGTAAGTTTTCCGAAGATCCATCGTGATTGTACGTCGTTGTGATTTAGTCGCGAACGAGCCACACACGTAACAGAAATTGTCGGGGTGATTTTTACACTTTCGAGGCATGATGAGAGATGAGTGGGTTGATGTAAATCACTTAAAAAAATAAAATGTGTAAGTGGGAAACACAGAGCAAAACAAAACACGGAGCTTTTCCGAAATTTGGACTGTTTTCGATTATTTTGAAAATAATACATTTAATGTAGACTTTTACGCTAATTTCAAATATGTAAGTCTTTGTTTGGAGAAATGAGTGTTTCAAAAGTTATGTTCGTTATTGTAATTTTGTATTAGGTAAAAAACTATAACAATACAATTGAAAACTAATGCAAGAGTTAGTGTATTCTTTCGTAATATTGGCTTATGTTAATAAGTATTTGTGTGAATACATTTCGACCGTTATTTTTCTGTCGCCACATGAATTCGCACAAGTAGGTATCAATCATTTGCCGGTGAGTCCCTGACTGTCTCTTATTCCTTCGTTTGGCCTTATTCCACATAGATTCAACGCTTTGTGTTAGGTTCGGTTAGGTTAAGTTAGGTTAGGTTAGGTTACTTACCTCGCTTAAGTAGTTGTTGAAGTCTACAACTATGTTGTGGCCAATGTGCAAAAGATTTTTATACAGTAACTATACGTAAACTAGAACACCGTGTAACTTTTAAAATAATAATTTCTCCAAAAAAGGACTTACATTTTTTAAATCAACGTAAAATCTACATTAAAAATCTTATTTTCAAAAAAATAGGAAACAGTCCAAATTTCGGAAAAGGCCCCAAAACACAACACACAACTAGACATATGACTGTTACGCCAAGGAATAAAAGGATGTACATGTGCAACGTTTGCAAATTTGTGGCCAGCAACTGCTCTCACCGAAAATAACCACAAGACAACCTGCGGAAAGCTAAGTTCAAACGACAAAATGCCATACATGAGGGTACAGAAACGGTAAAGCAAAAACCTACACCTAAGCTGCAACGACAAAATACTCCGCTACATGTATGAAGGACGCATATTATATATTGTGTATATAGTATTATATATTATATTATATATAGTTATATGCATATTAGATATATATTACTATATTATATAAAGGACGCATATTATATAATTATAAAGTTTTTTTTTTAATTGTTCAACCTGTATTTTTGTTTCCTATGACAAAAAAGTAGTGTATGCCAAATTTGGTGAATTTTAAATAAAATTTACTATGTGCTACCAGGCGTCAAAGTTTCCCTCTTTTTCAATTTGTTTGTTTTTACAACTTATGATTTTATGTTTAATTGTTTATATTTCAGAATTTTTAATTAATGGATTATATACTAGCTTGCTTTTAATTGTTGCTTGGAACTCGTAATTTTGATACCAATTAATCGATTATGGAAGCTAGGCCTAACTCACCATCACCCAGTTACTCATTTGGGAGAAGTTCTACAAGAAAAGAAACTGAAGTATGGCTAATTGGGCAGCCCTCTGCAGTACTAAAAACATCCGTATTACCATCAGAGAAGGAAATGATGGCCCTCTTCATGCACTACAGAAATATTAAAAAGCAAGACATTAGAGAATCATGCTGCTCTACTGCAGATGATGTGCTAGCAGTTTGGAAAAAAGCAGGAATACCAGCCAGTGACGGCTCGTCGGTAGGCACTGCGGAACTGCAGTAACCCTAAATTTTTTATTTACAATTGAAATAATCAAGAACAATATAAGAATGAGCTCACTGAATAACTTTTTCAATAACTTTTGAAACTTTTATTCATTGCTCAATGCTCATCCTTTTATTTCAGTAATTATTTCAACCCATTCTTAGAGACAGTACCCCTATAATTTTTAGTCACGAGCCGCCACTGATACCAGCAAAACAAAGAATACATGTAGTAGATAAAATTCAAGGAATACTGAAGGAATGACAGCTGCTTAAGAAAAACAAAGCAAACAAATTGAAAAGATCACAAATTTAAAAATAAAGAAGAAAAATGGAAAGATAAACTAAAACTTATTTGACATTGCTCATGAGAATGCTATGCAGCTTATAAAAATAGAAGATGATAAGAAATTCTTGAAAATGCAACGTGAGAAAGGACGTCATGGAAAAATGGGTACCATTGATAAGGCTGTTGCTAAAAAAGAGCAAAGAGCAGCAGAAAAGCAACAACGTTATGAAAAGAGGAAAGCAGAAGAAGAGATCAAAAGAAAGAAGAATGAAGAGGCTGTCATACTCACCAGTACATCATCAGAATCAGAGGAGAGTAAAAGTGATGAATCTGGTTTCTGTGCTGCACAACCTTCAACATGGAAAAGTAAGGTTGGCAAACGTAGAAAATTGTTTGATGATAAATTATTATGAAGTCTTGATGTTGCAAAATTGAGTGACAGAAATGCGTCTCTTTTTAATGCAAACAATCAGACATCGCTTGAATGGGACATCTGCGAACAAATAAAATGCATGTGTTTCAATACAACGGCAGCCAATACTGGTCCTAGAAATGGTGTAGCTATTCTTCTAGAACAAAAATTCGACAACGATTTATTGTGGCTGGCATGTCGACACCATATATTTGAAATTATGCTGGAAGCTGTTGTTTCAAAGTCTTTATCACCATCTTCTGGCCCAGATATAGTCCTTTTTAAGAACTTCAGATAAAAATGGTCAAGCATTAATAAGGTGGACTACGAAACAGCATTATCAGATCCAGATATCTATGAAAATATTCATGACATCAAAGATGACATAATTATATTTGCAACAAATCAACTAGATACATTCCAACCAAGAGACGATTACCTAGAACTATTGCAGTTAACAATTATTTTTGGGGAGGTGAACCAAAAGGTGGAATCAAATTTAAAACATCCAGCGGGACTTCATCGGCTAGGTGGATGGCCAAAATTACATATTCATTAAAAAATTTTATGTTCAAATCTCAGTTCAAAATTTCAGTAAAAGACAAAAAAAGGACTAAAAGACATCTGTCTATTTGCTACTCGGTTATATGTAAAGGCATGGTTTACAGCTCCTGTGCCATCTTGCGCTCCTCATCTTGCTCTGGAATTATTACAGAATCTTGTAGTCTACAAACAAATAAATGACACAATTGCATTTGTTGCTGTTAAAAAACTGTTAGGTCACCTCTGGTACCTATCAGAAGAACTGGTAGCCTTGGCCTTTTATGATGATGAAGTGCCTACTGAAACGAAAAACAAAATTGTAAAGGCCTTGCAAAATACAACAGAAACTCTTCCTGCAAAACGGGCTTTTCTAGATCCTGTACTTATTCCAACGAAGAAATTAGAAGATTTTGTCATCAAATACTCAAAGATTCTTTACAATAACAGAATTTAGTTCAAAATTTTTATTCAAAGATGCTAAAGAATGGCATAATGATGAAGAGTATAACTCCGCTAAGAAATCTATCAAACAGTGGAAAGTCGTGAATGATATAGCGGAAAGAGGAGTAAAATTAATGGATGAATATAATAAAATACTAACACATGACGAAGATCAAAAACAATTCTTGCTACAAGTAGTGAAAAACTACAGGGCTGTTTACCCTGATAGAAAGAAAGAAACATTGATGAAGTAAGGACAGCTAATGTCTCGAATATCATGCTAGTTTAATTATGCATGCTTGTGGTTATGGTAGGACCTACGGGGGAGCTTCCACATTAAAAAAAAAGCAATGCGCCTTGTACTGTACCCCCTGGGTGGTGTGGAAAAATTTGACAATTTGAGTCGTTCTGTCAATTTTTAATTGCTGGTAGCAACCCCTAAAAATTAAAAATTTGCTAAAATATTTTAGGATAGTTGTTTTTATGCTGAAATGAACCATTTAAAGGGTTGAACACATTAAAATATAAAAAAATGTTTTTACCCCCATATTTGAATCACCCTAGACTGTATATATAGTATTATATATTATATATATAGTTATATGCATTTTGTATATTGTATATTATATATAGTTGCTTGTACCCTGTGGTGAATGGACGTGCTGGTTAGCTCTCTCTATTTAACACCCAAATTAGAAGGGAATAATCTACTCGGCGGTTTATTCTGTTTGCACCCGAAAGTGTATAAAGTATCAGTGAATCCGTGCATATAAATTATAAAGTGAAATTCATTAAAATTAAGAAAGTGCAATACAGTTTACATAAATTATCACCAATTTTAACGTATATATTCAAAACGAAATACGGTTGGCATTCGAGAAAGTTTGAAACAAGGCAGGAAAAAGGTCATAAAACGCAAAGGTCAGAAAACCCTCGAAATACCCTCGACCATCGAAAGGAAAGAAACAGAAATAAAAATGAAAATAAATAAATAAAGAATTTGTGTGGGTATTTCTTTTTACGCTAATTAAGGAATAGCATGGCTATCGGTCCAAATTCTCACTTAATCTGTAATTTGTGCAATCTAGTAACAACGGAAAACTTGGCGATTAGATGTGATTTCTGCCAACGACTAAATGACGGCGATTAGATGTGATTTCTGCCAACGACTAAATGACTTAACATGAATTGGAATGATAGGGAAATAACTCTTGTCTCGAACGCAAAACACGTCGTGGGGATCAAATTTCTATGTGGCGCATGTACACAGACCGTAAATTCTTTCGCGGTATTTAAAGATGTGGAGATAGCAGACTCGAAAGTTACAAAAATGAATGAAATAATGGGGACACATGGGTCCGGAATGGTCCCAACGAAAAACCAGGTGGATGAGAGCAAAGACGAAATAACGAATAACAGCATAATAACGAACAACTATTTAATAACAAATAACGACATAAACAATATAATACGGAAGGAAGACATAGATGAAAGAAAAGAAATAAGTAAAAGTGGCGAAGTAGTCAAACGGTCCAACGAGCGAAATGATAAAAAGATAATAACTAAAAACGTAGAAAATAAACAGCCAAAGAAAAATAATGATAATGCCAAAATTAAGAACTTTGAAAATAATAAGAAAATAAGCAGAAGCGTAGAAAATATCGTATGTAAATACTACGCGAAAGGGAACTGCAGATATCGGGATTTGCAATGCATATATGCACATCCCACATTATGCAAAACGCATTACACAAGGGGATACTGCAAATTTGATAAGAAATGCATGTTCTACCATCTTACGGTCTGCAACACTTATGCAAGATAGGGGAGTTGCAAATACGAAAAAAAATGCCGATACCACCACCCTCAAAGGAACGCAACGAGTGAACAGAAAAAACGAACATCAAAGAAGAGTGCCAATTTTTTAGACGCAGCCAACACATTTCAGCTGCTAAATACTATCCAACAATTGCAAAACCAGCCGACAAATATAAATATAGGAATCTGAGAGCTGGACAGAAGGTACGAACAAAGACACTTCATGCGTTATCGGGACAACAGGTACCGACAAAGATAAAAAGAGGTAAATTCTCGGAGGACCACGAGGCAAAAAAACCGGCACCCCCATTGGAAAACAAATCGGAACCACCTGTATGCGAAAAAGAAAGAGAAAAATTAAAAATAATCCTAGCCAACATACTGTACAGGGCCTTAAATCAAACCATTCCACGAACAAAAGTTGTATACCTGAAAGGACTCATGCAAGAAGCCGGAGCAGACTTTGCATGCCTCACGGAAACTCATCTAAAGGACTGCCAGGCGAACTGTGAAAATTGTGAGTTCTGTATTGACAAAAAAGAAATACAAAGTGACAACTATAACATCTTCCGAGCCGACAGAACTGTAAGACGTAAAGGAGGATGTGCTATTTACACACGCGAGAGGCACATAGCAGAAATGGATATACAGTAAGTACCTCAAACAACTACGTAGAATGTGTAGCAGCAAAATTTGAAAAATTAAATATGGTACTAATTGTAATGTACAGACCCCAAAACACGCCAACCTCAAAATTTTCAAATTCCATTACAGAGGTAAGAAACTTAATAAAAGATCTACACTCTCCAACCCCAAATATTTTTCTCTTTGGTGATTTTAATTTCCTATTCATGAAATATAAAAGGATAGGAAAACATATATGTATACACCAGGACAAGGGGGGCACACGAGAAGACCAGGAGTAGGTAAAAATGCTACTCGCTCTAGCTGATGAATTTATGTTAACACAAGGAATGACAGAAAACACACAAAAAAACAACTGCCTAGATTTGGTATTCACAAACGACAGTAATCTAATTGATAATGTAGAAATATCCCCAACTATGATATCGGACCACAACATCATTGAAATAACAACTAATATAAAGGCAACAGGAAAGGAAAGAACACGCAAATTTGAAATTTTTAATTTTCACTCCAAAGCTATAAACTGGGAAGATGTGACATCCAGCATGGAAGTAATAGATTGGAAAACCATTTTCGAGGCCAAGACAATGGAGGAGATGCTAATGACGTTAAATGAGAAGACGTTAGAAATTGTAGAAAAACATGTCCTAAAGATACAACAAAGAGGAGAGAAGCAGGTTCGAAAGACGAAAGAGGGCATTGTTTCGAAAGAGAAAAAGAGTGACTACAAAATTAAGTAATTGTAAAGATAACAACATCAGAAAAATATTAAATGATAAACTGCAAAGTAACGATGTCGTCATACAGGAACTAATCGAGAAGCATACAGAAAAAGAAGACGACGACGCTATAGAAGCGATAAAGGCTAACTCAAAGTACTTCTATAATTTTGCAAAAAGAAGTCGAAAAACCATGCGACTATCGGACCTTTAAAAAATGAGAACAGTGCTTTATCTGAAGATCTAACAGAAGTATCTGAAATATTATGAGCTCAGTACGAATCATCTTTCAGTATCCCAAAAACTGACAAATTGATATGCGATAGAAACGCATTCTTTGAAGAAAAACCACAAGCAGAA
Organism: Bathynomus jamesi; assembly: GCA_023014485.1. Lineage (NCBI taxonomy): Eukaryota > Metazoa > Arthropoda > Malacostraca > Isopoda > Cirolanidae > Bathynomus > Bathynomus jamesi. The sequence continues at coordinate 34,666 of JAJOZX010002401.1, read as the reverse complement.
AGTATCATATAACGGATGTCGACTTTACGACGGATGATATTACACAATAAGGTATGTTGATTTTGGAACTGTGATCTTGGATTACTCTAGATAGAAAGGTATTAATGTATAAAAAACGTTGCATCAACTCATATTTGTGAAAATGATTGTATTTTTTGATGATTGTTAATTATTTTTAAGTTGTAAAATTGTCGAATTTTACGCGTAAAATCGCGCGCGCGGCATTCGCGCAATGTAAACAAACAAAATATCGGACCTTATTTCATCAAAATAATCAATTAAAATTCGGCTTTTTTAACAAAACGATGCTTGAAACTTATTGTAAATGCATTATAGATGATTATTAGTGTATTATTTTGTATTTTTTAATGATATTTACCTATAAAATGTGTATTAAATTAAGTTATTTTATGATGCGTCCATTTAATTGTGTTTATTTTCAGATATTTCATAAAAATGGGTAAAAAACGGAAGTCTGCAGTGTTAACTCGAAGTGATAGTGCCAAAAAATTCAGTGGCCAGCCTTCCCCTTTGGATAAAACAGAGCCTCCTACCCTCCGCCAAGTTATTCAGTACAGTTATTTCCTCCAAAACAGCCACCCGGACTTGAAAGACTATGATATTGCTAAAATGATAGCAAAGGATGTGATTGAGATCTGGCAGGCAGTGAACCGCGGCTGCCCTGTATGAGGAATATTATGTAGTGAAATTGGTGGATAAAGTGTGCTTCAAGAAAGCAAAAGAGATAAACAGGAAATCTCTTTCTACAGTCCAGGAGCAGAATCTGGAGGAAAAGCTGGATAAACTTTTTGACATTTCTGCTTGCACCTGTAAGCTACCTGTTCGTCCCTGTGATGACAATGCTGTGAAGTGCAAGAAAGAAAATTGTCAAACACAGCACATAATCTGCACTTGTCCTCCCAGTAAGAAGGTAATGCTATTATTTTTTTAACTTTTAACTGGCCTAACTTAGTGCGATTAGGTGCCTTTTAAATGGAAGGAAATTCAATGCTTGTAATTGAAAAATATCCGCATTTTCCTCCTGTAATCTTCCTTCCCCCCCCCCCTCCCCTGGTAATAGAAATTAATAATCAATTTTTTCAGGATTTTATCTCTTATTTTAGATCCGCTATTTAATATACTTTAATATTTCAGGTTCCAGTAGAGGAGAGGGAATACTTGAGAATCAGAGGGCCAAAATAGGACCCAAGGGCTCTTTCCAGCTGGGATCTGTGGATAAAGCTGCTGTGAAGAGAGACCAGAGGGCTGCAGCTGAAGCAGAAAGATTACAGAGCCAGATTCAACAGCAGCAGGAAGTGGATTTGGCCACTTTTGCCTCCACACCTTCACAAGATATTTCTTTTGAATCCAGCTCAGGAGAATCAGGAGAGGTAATATATATTTTTTCTTATATCTTATCCCATTTGTACCCAAATTTATCCCTACTTTTTGTCCCTATTTCCCCCCTTTTTTCCCCCCATTTTGACTTTAGTAATTTATTCTTTTTTTTCGCCCATTTTCGCCGACTTTTTACCTGAATTTTTACCCATTTTCCCCCTATTTTCCCACTTTTTCCCCCCCATTTTCGTTTAAGTAATTTATTCTTATTTCCGCCCATTTTTGTCGATTTTTACCCATATTTTTCCCTACTTTTTCCCCTATTTTCCCCTATTTTCCCCCATTTTAGCTTTAGTAATTTATTTTTTATTTTCATTTCAGCCATCTGCTGGTGAAGCTGAAGAGTTCAAGCCAAGGAGGCACCCAAGTGGAGGTTACAGCTTTTTGAAAAAACCCAGATATGCCATGGAACTGATCAGGGGTGATGTTTCTTCCAATCTTGGGGCAAGTCTTGCTAATGCCTTCCTCCTGGACTTACAAGCTATGGACTTGCTTAAGCCTGGCCTTGATGTGACACATAATAGTTGATAAATCGAAAATGGACAGGGAAAAAGCTAGAATGAAAGTGAAAAGTGATGAAAAGCACAATGAGGGTCTGGAAAAGTTAGTCTGTATTGGGGTTGATGGGAAAGTTGACAAGGACACTTTGCTGTACAGAAAAGTTAAGGATGAAAATGGGGAGACTAAGCTGAAGAAAGGAAAGGGACAAGAGCACCATTTGACTTTCACAAAGGAGCCGGGAACTGAAAGTGGAACATATCTTACTCGCAGAGTCATCCAGTTAAAGGTGCGACTGGAGTTCTTCTTGGTGAAGAAGTTGCTAGTGTCTTGGAGGAGTTTAACAGTGTTCATACCCTGAAAGCTGTCCTCCTTGACAACACAAATACAAACACTGGCTGGGAGGGAGGCCTTGTAACAGCTCTGGAAAATAAAATTGAGCAGAAATTGCACACCATTGGCTGTTCACTCCATCAGAATGAGCTTCCTTTCAGAGCTGTTTTCAAGCATCTTGATGGCAGTACCAAAAGTTCCACTGCTTTCACTGTTCCGCTGGGAAAACTCTGTGAAATTGACTACCAAGATCTGCCACAAGTGGAATTCACCAAACTCAGTGGCCCCCTGGATGACATGGAATTTGCTGAGGAGACACTGAGTGATCTCAGTAGCGACCAGATGCTTCTTTTGGAGTATGTACTTGGAATTTCCAGGGGCAAAGTCAACCAAAGATTTGCTGCCTGGAAAATTGGACCATTAAACCATGCAAAATGGTTGACTTTGGCAATTAGATTGATGTGTCTGTGGACCAGAGGTGCTTACCCTCCAGAACTACAGGATAAGCTTCACCAGGCCATCAAGTTCATTGTGGAAGTGTATGCAGTCAGTTGGTTTGAGATCAAAAGGGACAGCAAGTTCCACAATCAGCAGCTGTATATCTTCAACATGATCCAGAGGATCAAGCAGCAGTCTGAAGAAATTCAGGGTGTTGCTTTCAAGAACCTGAAGTACAATGCTTTTGCCTTGCTGCCCGAGAATGTGCTGTACTCCATGATGAAGTCTGATGACTTGGAAGTGAGAGAAGCTGCTCTCAAGAAAATTCTGTTCATCAGGTAAGCATTTATTAATTTTAAAAAATGTGAAAAAAATTTGATTATCGGGATTTATTTAATAAAAAAAAGGTCCGAGTTCTATAAATGCCCATAATCGAATTTTTTTTCACATTTTCTTATCCCAATTCCCCCCCCTCCCCTCTGATAATGGAAATAATCTTACCTTCTTTCTGAAAAAAAATTCGATTATGGGGATTTATAGAACTCGGGTTTTTTTTTTTTAATTTAAGTTAAATTAAATCAGCAATTCTGAGACTAATAGGGATTAAATCTTAAACTGGAATAAAAAATAAATTAATTATTATTCTTTCAGAAGTGGGAAGCCAGCCAAGAAGAGGCTGAAGAAGATCACAGCCATCAACATTGAAGCTACCCACTGGTCAGAACTAATCAACCTTTCTCAAAGTGGCATCTGTGAACCTGCTCTCACAGAAGACTTTTCTGACCAGGAGCTTCAAGAAGCTTTGCTCAATGGCACCAAGCTGGAGCTGCCTGATCTGTCTTCACATTCTCAGAGTGTTGAAAGGGCCGTGAAGCTAACATCTGAAGCTTCCCATACCGTTTATGGACTCGAATCAAGGCCCAAACACATTCTGGCGAAAGCCCTAAGCCGCCAGATGAGGCCTTCCTTTGCTTCTAAGGGCTCTTACGGTGAAAATTATGATGATCTTGGGATCTAAATGTGTCTATTTGACTCTGTACATGTTTTTTTTACTTTTTTTCAATAAAAATTGTAACTTTTTTCAGGATTTTTTTATGAAAATAGCATGATTTTTTCGGCGGAAAATTGCGAAAATGCGGTATTTTTCGGTACGATTTTTTGACGATTTTTGAAACGGTTTCCTCAAAAAATGGTTAAAGTTAGGGATCTGAAATGTTTTTCAGCTATTATCATATTAAGCCCTGACTATCTCGACTAGTCCAAAGTCGATATCTAAAAACATGCGGAAAATCAACCTACCTTATTACACAAGCCATAGGGAAACTAAAAACACACTCAGCGGAAGGACCGGATAAATGGAATGGCACACTGATCAAAAACTGCAAGAATGCAATCGCTGAGCCCCTATCCTGGATGTGGAGACGATCACTAGACACGGGAGAAATACCGGGCATCATGAAGAGTGCGAACATAGTCCCAATATATAAAGGAGGAGATCGATCCGAGGCCAAAAATTATAAGCCAGTATCGCTTACATCCCATCTCACGAAAATATTTGAAAGAATAGTTAGACAGAAAATCTGACTTTTAGGAAACTCGGAAAAAATTCAATGATAACCAAAACGGGTTTCGGTCAGGCAGATCATGCCTATCAGAACTAATGGAACACTACAACAACATTATTGATTCACTTGAAAGTAATGAAAACTATGATGTAGTATGCACAGACTTTGCTAAAGCGTTCGACAAGTGTGACCACGGAATCATAATACATAAACTGAAATATATGGGAATAACAGGAAAAGTAGGGAAATGGATATATAATTTCATCAGTGAGCGGCGGCAAGTCGTTACAGTACAAGGAGTATCTTCATCAGAATCAGAGGTCCTCAGCTCAGTACCATAAGGAACAGTATTAGCTTCACTACTCTTTATAATTATGCTAACTGACATAGATGCGGACGTTACCAGAGACAGCACAGTAACATCCTTTGCGGATAACACAAAGATCAGTAGAAAAATAAGAAACCAAGAAGACATAGGATCTCTACAAACCGACATAAACATAATCTACAAGTGGACGGAAGACAACAATATGAAGTTTAACACCGAGAAATTTCAGCTATTACGGTACGGAAAAAGAGAAGACCTAAAATCCATGGAATATAATACCCCAAATGGACAGGAAATTCAAAGAAATTCCAGAGCAAAGGATTTAGGGGTTGTAATGACAGATGATGCGAAATTTGAAACACAGAATAAGATAGCAGTAAACAGAGAATAACGGGTCAGATATTGAGAACCTTTAAACGAAGGGATAGGAATGTAATGATTCCTCTACTGAAAACCCTGATAATACCTAAATTGGAATACTGCTCGGTCCTAACATCCCCATATAAAAAAGAAGACATTAGACAGATGGAAGGGATCCAGAGAAGCTTCACAGCCAAGATCAATGGGTGCAGAGAACTAAATTACTGGGAAAGGTTACGCGAACTAGACCTATATTCACTGGAAAGGAGAAGAGAGAGATACACCATTATTTACACTTGGAAAATAATGGAGAAACTAGTCCCTAATCTTACTCTGAACCCTATAACTCCCCAAACAACGGTGGAAAGTAGAAACGGTAGACTGTCGTATTCCCAAATTGAAGGCGAGACAGGGAATATCCTTAATCCTGAAAGGAAATAGTTTTGTAGTGAGAGGACCAAAACTGTTTAATCAGTTGCCCAAAGACCTAAGAAACATGAAGGGAGTTGCAGTAAAAATCTTCAAAAGAAGACTAGACGCCTGGCTCAGAACAATCCCCGATGAGCCCGGCGTACCTGGCTATGTGAGGTGGAGAGCGCAAGAATCCAACTCACTACTTCACCAGGCCAACTCGAGAGGAGGGGCGACACGCTTGACCTTTGACGTTATGCTTGTAATGGCGTTGGTGATACGTTTCTTTAGATGATTTATGTCTCGTATCTTTTCCTGATACACCATGGCCTTCAAGTGCCCCCAAAGATAGAAATCAAGGGGGGTGAGATCTGGGGATCTGGGAGGCCACTCCACAGGACCACGCCGACCAATCCAAGCATCCGGAAACTGCTGCTGATCCAAATACCGACGCACGTGAAGACCATAATGAGGTGGAGCTCCATCTTGCTGGAAGTAAACTGGGAAGTTACCTTCCTCGTTTAGCAGGGATGGGAAAATCTCTTCTTGCAACATGTTAAGATACCTTTCGGCATTAAGATTTCCACTGACAAAAATTGGTCCAATAATTCTGTCACCCCATATCCCGGCCCACACCATCACTTTACCGGCACCTTGCATCTTCGTCGGACTCAGCCAGTTAGGGTTAGCATTACTCCAATAACGTATGTTTTGCCGATTAACCTCTCCATTGACGTAAAAATTTGCTTCATCAGTAAACAAGATCTTACGTCAAACGCATATTCTTAGGGTATCTGAAACATAAAAACAAACGTTTAATTTTTCCTATGTATGGAAACTTACGGCCCACCCTGTATATATATATTATATTTATTATATATATTATGATCGGTCTCATCTCGGAAACTAGACGTGCTAGAGGAAAACCGAAAACAGATTTGGAATCAGCGTCCCAACAGCTATCTAGCCCATTCATAATTATATCTGATGAAAAAAACTTGTTGGCCAGTGTAATTAGTAAAGCGATGTATACTACAATATTTAATATGCTATGATAATTTCAATATTATATATGATATTTCAATATTATATATAATAATTTTAATATTATTCAATATTATTCACGATGTTTAATTGTTAAGCATTATTTTAATTTTTTTAAAATTTTGTTTGTTGTAACCGTTGAAGAAATATAGTTTGAATTTTTAAAAAATTTAGTCTTAAAAAACCTCGAAATTTTTTTTGTCCCGCATGGGCATTTGAAACATCTGGCAACCCTCTTCCGAATGGTCTCCCTCATTTTGTGTAGGTTATCCTATGCAGAGAGAGACAGTCCATTTAGCATGAATAGGTTTCAGTGTGGAGAGATTCAAATCTATCTTACCGAGAGATTCATTTACGTTGAGTGTTGCTGAAACTTTATCCGCGTACCAAGAGGTAAAACTTGTCTTGATATACGACCTCAACCTCGACCAAACACAGTCCAGAATAAATGTCGTCATTCATGACGTCATTTTAATCTGTAAGATTATAACTAGCAACTGTTGACTGCGGAATTATGATGCCGCAAACTCGTCCAAGGATATGAAAGCGAAAATTTGCTGCCGCGAAATTAACCTGGTTTACAGTATACTGTATACAGAGGCGTGCTGACTCATTTAGAGGCCCCTGTGTTTTGTATGAGGTGGAGTCCCCCTGTTCTCATATGATAGCTCTTTTACGCGTATGTTGATTACATGATGGATATTGATACGATATTGACAATGATATGTATTTGAAGCAATCCCAAAACATATTTACAAGGCCAAAATTAAATAGTTTTATTTATACTTTCTTCACATGAACATAACTCAAGTGACAATCATTGAAAAAATAAAAAAATAAATAAATTTCTGCCAAAAGAAGACGGCTTAGCTCACTTGAAGTGGCATCAGTACACTCTGTCAGCTTTTCCTAGTCTCGATTATTTGTACGCTGATGTTCAACATTTAGAGTCAACAGTTGACTTAGATGTTCCTGCATGAGTGATGAACGGAGTCTGTTTTTAATTATTTTTAGTTTTGAAAAGGCACACTCGCAACAGATGCTTGTGATGCTGAGAGTAAGTATGTATCGATACACACAAAACAGATGGGCATAGGCTGGCGAACAAAGATTATACTTTCCAAGTTCAATGAAAGCGCAACCGAAACATTCTCCACACAGTTTGTCCTTCACGCAAGGCTTTGCTCTCTACTGCGGGTTGCGACCTCTACTTCAAGTACGCCTTTATCAAATTCCTCATCTGATTCAATGTGAAATGGAGCAGGTTGAAGCTGGAGTACATGATCAGTGGGAAACTTCTTCAAAAGATTCTAATTGCGCGCAAAACTCAGAAGTTCTTGTCGCAAATCACTTGATGTACTGAAGCCAAGAATTTCTCTGATTCCATTGAAGTCGAGCGCTTCAGTCGGAGCAGAAAGAACTTCAGCAAAGTGTCTCGGATCAAAAAAGACGAATTCGAGTAGAAATGCTCGATGAGAAGAGTATCGAGTTCTGAGATGATGGTATAGACTGATGTCTCAAAATTTCTTCTCGGTTTACGATTTTCTCTGGAAAATTTTAATTCTGAGGCAACTTCAAGGTTTAAATCAGCAAGATTTTCATTCAAACTTTCTGCGAAAGTTTCTGTTCTTGATAAAACGCTCGCGCAGTCCCGGGTAATCGCGTCGATCGAATTTTGCGCTGTTTCAAGCAGATGTGCTGCTTGAGACAAATGAAACCCAGCCGTCTGAAGAGACCGAGAAGCAGGCACCGTTATTTAAAAAATTCGAATGACGTAAATGCCACGGCTATTGTTTGGAACTCGCACAGTTTCTTCAGAATGTTGTTCGCCTGATTTCTAATGACAAGTTGAAAGGCTGTTGAAATGTGAATTGCTTGTAGAACTGAAATGACATACGCAAACATTCCGTTGTTTTTTTGTTGCTGAATTCGACAAAGATTTTTATGACTGCCTCTGCATGACTTCCCTATCTTGTTTTGCTAATCAAAGTTAATCGTTCGAATTTTTCCATTCCGAATGCTGATTTTTTTCTGCTAAATCCAGACCACCATTCGTTTTCCTGATTCGCGAAAAAAGACTAATTTCTTTCAAAAGTTGGAACAGCGAAACTGCGGGGACAACTGAACTCGTTGCATCGACGATCACAAGATTAAGCACATGTACAAAACACCAAATAAAGATGTGCTGGGAACTTCATTTTTTATTACTCTCTGCAACCCCGAAATGTCTCCTCTCAATGTAGATGCTCCATCAAAAGAAGAAGAAACGCAGTCTTTGAGAAGGAGCCCAAACGATTCCAGTTGTTTCTTGATGTTGTCGAAATAACTCTGTGCCGTGGTGCTATCTAATGAAAATAAAGACAGAATACTTTCCTTCGTCTCGTGCGAAGTTGGATTGACATAACGTACAACCAGAATGCATTGCTCAATGGTGCAGATATCCTGAGTGCTGTCGCATTGAAGTGAAAAGAAACCTGCTAATTTGATTTCGTCAACAATTTGTTCGTTGACGTGATCTGAAAGTGCCACAATGATTTTCTCAATAAAGCGATTACTCAGAAACGTAACATATGACCCTCGCCCTCGTGTCTCTTTTCTCAAACTGCTCGTTCGTGAAGCAGTCTCAATGCGTAGTCTCATTGTTTCGTTGTATTTAGCAAGGAGTTCAACCAGAGCCAGAAAATTGCCGAGACGACAGTTTTCATTGAGAATGTGGCTGGAGGATTCATTGGAATGAGTGCGAAAAGCTATGCCTTGTCTTGACAAATAAAAAAACCACATCGATCAATCTGATGACGACTTTTCGTCTTGCAACTATATGACGATTTCTCTCTGAAACCTGATCTTTAAACAATGCGATCTCTATTGAGCGCTCGCTTGAAAAAAACATATGTAACTGAGGACCGATTCCTTCTGAACAACCGTGCTTTCGTGTTCCGCAATTCGTTGGCTAATATGTTTCCAGTCTTGACAACCGACAGCAAAGCGATTGTTATGAGTTATTGAGAATGCGAGGCACATGCTGCAATGTAAAGTTTGCTCCATTTCATTAAATGTCAACCATTTTCGCACTGTAGTTGATTTTTGGTTTGTTGTTAGCTTTTCTGCGGGATCCTTTCAGTAATAATTGGAATGTGAGGATGGAATGTTTGAGTGAGGTTGCACGGGATGAAATCTCAAAAACGCTGCAATGTTTCCTGGTTTTGGTTTTGTAAAAAAAATTAGCGGAGTTTCACTTTCAACATTGCTAGCAACACTGGCATCGGCGGAAACATGTCGGAATCAGATGGAACATTTTCGCGTGTATCCACAGAGAAGGAACCACTTAGCGTAGGGTCCTCGAGTACGAAGTGGTCAGAATCCTTCGGCTGTTGACCTTCAGTCTCTTGTACCTGGCTATCTGAAGGTGTGCTATCTTGTCAGCATTCAATCACATTCTGGTTGTCTTGGAGTCTTGACGATAAAGGCATTGAGAGCATCACGCTGCGAGTTTATAAATTCTTGTTCTTTTATCTTCCTGGATCGTTTGAATGCACCTCTTTCAAACGAACGCTTCATTTCATATGTCCAAGTCCAAGTCCAACCAATAATAAGAAAAAAAGTTATTCAAATACATATATATATATATATATATATATTTAATAGGATTTTTTTATAATATAAAAAGCAACCATCTAATAATCAGAATATTTTCTGATGAAATAATTCTGATCATTAGTTGTTTTTTTTTACTTTTAACTTAATGATTGCTTGGTTATATTTTATGCCTTTCCATGCCTTTAATGCAGCCCTGGGTTGCAAATGCGCTGAAATTCGGGATGCTTAAACATTTTGTGAGACCCCTAGGATGGGAGAGGCCCCTGTGATGGCACAGACTCACAGACCGGCCAGCACGCCACTGACTGTATATACTTATAAACTCATACAATATTATACTAATGTCTGTGAAATGACGTTGATGGGCCAAACCGAGGTGTTGACATGGTTACTGGCATGATCTATGCTCATACCATATTTCTACACCGTATGACGAACACCGACTCGGAAAATTAATCCAGCCCAAGATAAAATTGCACAGTGAGGCCGGATAATTGGTATGTGGGGAGCAGGCCTCTCTGTAGCTGACATAGCTATGGAACTGGGAATTTCGAAGCTGGGTGCAGAGGTGGCAGGAGACTGGGAGTCTGCTGGATCGTCTTAAGTGTGGGGCACCAAGAAAGACCACCCCGAGAAGAAGACAGGAGAATAATCAACGAAGTGCAGAACGATCCTATCAACAACACAGTCGCCATCCGGGAGACACTACATATGGGTGTGTCAGTGGACACCATAAGGAGACGGTTGCATGAAGCAGGATATCACCACCGTATTCCTGCCAAAAATGAGAGGATCGAGGAAAGACATTGTCAGGCCAGGCTCTCGTTTGCTCGCCAGCATATAAATGATAATCTCTCATACTGGAGCAGAGTTATCTTCCCTGACGAGAAGACGTTTGCGTCTACAACTCACGGCCGTCTTCGGTGTTGGCGACAGAACAACACGAGATATTCCCACCAAAATATTTACGAAGTGGCACGGAATGGGCACGTGACGGCGAATGTGTGGGGATGGTTGCACCTGCAAAGACTAGGAGGGCTGACTGAGATCCACGGGAGGTTTACGGCAGATCAATATATAGAGATCATGGAGGTAGTGATGCTGCCTTCTGTACGCGCGTCTACCTTGCCTTATTCTGTGCAGATTATCTTTATGCAGGTATGTTGTATTTGTGTGTTATAGAATATTTTACGATTACTAGAGTAAGATTTATGTATTACACGCATTTGTATGTCCGGTTTCCACATTTACATGGGACGAATAATGGTCATAAAATTGTTCTTTAACTCTTTCAGTACTATGACAACACTTTAGGATTTTATTCTGGATAACTGCAGACTGTATTATTTGTATTTTTTTTATGCAGGATGGAGGGGCCAAGAGCAAAGGCCTGCAAAAGCGCCCCTCCCATAGAATAAAAAGAAAGTCAAAATCAAGGTACGGGGTTTTCGAGATGCCTAGACACTCTGCGTTTGAAAGATGGAAGGTCACAGACAGGAGGAAAGATGGACTGAGAAAGATTGTTCCAGAGTTGACCGGTTGAGAAGATGAAAGACTGAAAATACCGATTAACACTTGCATTAGATAGTTGGACAGAATAGAATGAGAAAGTGTAGAAAGTCTGGTACTGCGTGCTCTCCTTAAAGGAGAAGGTATGCAGTTAGAGTTCAGAAGAGAAATATCCGTTATGATAGCGATAATAAAGAGAAGGTGAGGCAACATTGCGGCGAAGAGAGAGAGGGATTGAAGACAGTGAGTAAGAGGCGGGGAATTGATGAGACGAAAAGCCTTTGATTCCACGCGGTCAAGTATGGCTGTGTGGGTTGAACCACACCACACACCGCGGAGGCGGTACAGCACACCTAACCTCTTAGAACCTGTATATGTGATCTTTCCAGAAAAGATCATGAGAAAAGGAAATGCCAAGAATGTTAAGAGAAGAGGAAGGATTGAGTTGTGTGTTGTTGAAGGTAGGGGAAACTGAGTTTTAGAGGCATTGAAAGCCACGAGGTTTTCTCTGCCCCAATCAGATATAGCAGAAAGATCAGAGGTCAGGTGCCCCATAGCCGCCTTACGCGAATCATGAAGCGACTGCTATGAGCCTGTGAGGGACGCTTTGGGAAGCGGGTGGAGAAGTGAAGAGTGGAATCATCGGCATAAGAGTGAATAGGACAGGAAGTGCGAATTAAAAGATCATTAATAAATAAAAGGAAAAGAGTGGTTGACAGGACAGAACCCTGAGGAACACCACTGTAAATAGCTTTAGGAGAAGAACAGTGGCCATCTACAACCACAGCTATAGATCGGCCAGAAAGGAAATTAGAGATGAAAGCACAGATAGAAGGATAGAAACCGAAGGAGGGCAGTTTGGAAATTAAAGATTTATGTCAGACTCTATCAAAGGCTTTTGATATGTGTAGCGCAATAGAAAAAGTTTCACCGAAATCCCGAAAGGAGGATGACCAAGAGTCAGAGAGATATGCAAGAAGATCGCCAGTAGAGCGTCCCTTGCGGAATCCATACTGACGATCTGAAAGAAGATTGTGAGAAGAAAGGTGTTTCAGAATCTTCCTATTAAGGATTCAAAAACTTTGGAAAGGCAAGAAATCAAAACAATTGGACAATAGTTGGAGGGTTGAGAGTGGTCACCCTTCTTTGGAACAGGCTGAATGAAAGCGAACTTCCAGCAGGAAGGAAAAGTACCAGATGAAAGACAAAGACGAAACAGTTTACCTAGGCAGGGTGTCAGCACAAAAGCACAGTTCTTAAGAACAATGGGAGGAACACCATCAGTACCATACGCCTTCCTAGAGTTGAGCCCAGATAGGGCAGAAAAAACATCTTTGCAAGAGATTCTAATTTCAGACATAATAAAGTCAGAGAGGGTAGGAGATGGAGGAACAACACCGAAATCGTCCACGGTTGAACTGGAGGCGAAAGTTTGAACGAAGAGTTCAGCTTTGTCAGGAGAAGAGACGGCAACTGTGCCGTCGGAATGGGAAAGAGGAGGGAAAGAAGAGGAAGTAAAGTTGTTGAAGAGGTTCTTAGCTTGATGCTAGAAAGAGTGAGAAGGATTAGAATTGGATAGATTTTTAACATTTTTGTCGGATGAAGGAAGTTTTGGCTAGACGAAGAACAGATTTTGCACGATTCCGGGCAGAAATATAAGTGGAGTGAGAGTCAGGAGTTGGATGACGACGGTACCTTCTGAAAGATTCTTCTCTGTTGCGGATAACATTGGAACAAGTAAAATTAAACGAAGGGTTTTTTGCATTAGTAATAGGAATAGAATATGGAGAGAATCACCTCCGTGATGGCTCAGCACACTCGGAAGGGCCCCAGCCACGGAAGCAGTAATCATTCCATGGGAAATCACAGAAATACTGCCAAAGGGCCTCCCAATCAGCGGCGCCGAAGTACCAAAGGCGTCTCCTCTTGGGAGGATGCAAAGGCCGAATTGGAGCAAGCACAAGAGATCGAACTCTATCAAACGTGATGACCTACAGGAGTTCCAAAGGCGATCGGGGATACGAGTAGGGTGGTGTACAATCTGCTCTAGGTCTTTAGGATAGAAAAGTTATAAGCTAGTTCACCAGGGATGTCAGTGAGATGGGAGGAAAGTCAAAGGTGGTGGTAAACATTGAAATCTCCTAAAATGGAGATTTCAGCAAAGGGAGAGCGGGAAAGAATGTATTCCACTTTGGAAGTGAGGTAGTCAAAGAATTTTGTTTAGTCAGTAGAATTATGAGAAAGATAAACAGCGCAGATGTATTTAGTTTGATAATGGCAAGTAAGCCGTAGCCAGAGCGTATTAGTGGGCCGGCTAAAAATTGAAAAGTCCTCTAGAAAAAAACTTAACGGCGTTTTTGGTTAATAGCAGGCACCCACCGTAGATAAGTAGTATTGAGGATGCCAAACAAGATGTGGGTAGATGCCACTCTCAATTTTGGGTTTGAAGGTCCCATACAAGGTTCCAAAGGTCAAATTCTGAAAAATTCCAAATTTTTGCATTTCAGTGGTGGCTCTATGTAACAACGTTTTAAAGGTGTATCATTAGCACATAAAGCATATTGTTGTGATTTTATGGATAATAATTGAATGTAACTATGACTCTGGATGTCTTTATTTCCATTAAAACTACATTTAGCATGCTGGGTGAGGTGCGCATGTGCCTACTACTACCATAGTACAAGTAATAGCATACTTTCACATGTTGAATATTTTCAATGCACTGGCTGGCCAGACATTGGTTTGGTATATGCAATTAAAAGAGTGCAGACAGTGCCAGCCGGTAAAATAATAATAATACTGCTAAAGGATAGGTATGTTTCGAATTGTTTCAATATATCTGTGGCTACGACATACTGCCATTCCCACTTGTATTTGCAGATAGGGAGCTCATCAGCAATGGACCGTGTAGCTGTTATCAAGCGCAAGAGGAAACGTCAGGATGTCAGTGAGGATTGTTGCTTCTTCTGCCAAAGCAGCGCTGGTGACCTGCGCACAGCATCAGCAGAAGGAAAAGCAAGAACTATGACTGTGGGTGATGAGAGAAAGAACCTGGGAGATACCTACTATCCTCATGTTTTACAAAGACTGGAAAGTCATTCCAAGGATGAGTTCAATGCATTGGAACTCAAGTGGCATAAATCATGCTACTCTTTATTCACCTCTGAAGGCAAACTCAAAAGGCTGCGAAGTCAGCAGCAGACCATGGGTGCATCGGCGACCACAAAAAGTGCAGGCTCTCAGGCTTTTCCCCCAAAGCGTAGACGTTCAACACCAGTGATTGACTGGACCCTCTACATGTTTTGCCAAAATAAGACCACAAAGAAACTGCACAGGGTGGAGACAATGGAGAAGTCAGATGACTTGATCCAGCTTGCCAAACACGACCCTGTCATGAGCATACCGTTGTCAGTGGTGAGTGATGTGATTGCAGTTGAAGGCTGCTATCATCTGGCACGTTTGGTGACATTTGAGAGACGTGCTAGAAAACAAGCGGTGTCAGAGAAGCAGCAAGAGCCTGAAAATGAGTGCATGACGAAGCTGTGCAAAGACTTGACAGTAGGCCTGTCTCGTGGTCACGTACTGTATACGACATGGGAGACGTCTGGGACAGATATGAGAGTATGTGTAATGACACCGGCATCACTGTGAAATACTCCAGGAGAACAACGTTCCACGAAGATGTTCAAAGGCTGCTTGGATCAAACGCCAGCTATGTACGCCCATTGTCAAGGGGCCCGCTGCTGATTTACCCTGGAGAGAGCTCAGATTTCATCATCTCCAAAGCACTGGCTAAGTCTTGTGAACAAGGTCCTATCACCTCTGAGTCAGAGTCTACTGAAGATGAAGATGCTGATGTCCGCATGTGTGCCACTAGCAGCATATTCCAAGATATGGTACACGTGGCTCTGAAGGTTCGACAAGCTTTACTTGAAACTCATGGACACTCCGAGACATAGCAAGGTCTTGATCAGGAACATGTTGATCGCGTCATACCCGACAGTCTGTACCTGTTTCTACGATTGCTCGGAATGGATGCTGTGGATGAGGGAAGTGAAAAGGACCAGAAAGTGAAGCAGAGTGTGTAGCATTGCCCAGGACATAGTCTATGCAGTCTCCAATCGACGAAAGTTGACACCAAAGCATGTGGGCTTGGGTCTTACTATGCACCAAGCCACCCGCTCAGAAGCACTCCTAGATCTGTTCCACGCGGCAAATCACACTATTGGTATCGACACTGTAAGAAGGATCGACACCACCATAGCTCAGAACATCCTGGAGAGGTATGCTGAGAATGGATGTATCTACATCCCTGACACCATCGTCAAAGAGAGAATGATTCACTGCTCTTGTGACAACATAGATGTCTTGGAGTCAACCTTAGACGGGAAGAACACTTTCCACAGCACTCAACTGATGGTATGGCAGAGAGGCCCCCCCCTCCACAGCAGAGTCATGGCCAAAAGGGTGGCAAGCACAAGAGATCGAAATCTATCAAACCTGATGACCTACAGGAGTTCCAAAGGCTGGACCAGGCTACCCTCCCATCTGGCAAGAGGCCATCTCCTCCTTGCTACGACACTGACATAGACGACTTGTCACATAAACCTGAGAGGGACCGGGCACGTGCCAAGGACTTGGCCTGGGTGGTGTCACGCATCCATGATGAAGCGATGTCCGTTCCAAGCTGGGGAGCATTCAATCAATCTGTCAGCACTGCGGATCCACCAGGAACGACCGCCGGGATGTTGCCAATCCTGCAGTAGGGTGTGTCAATTTTAGGGAGCAAAGTGAAATCTTTAGATTTTCAAAGACTACTAGTGACAAATGATGCATTTTTATGTGCTAAATCGAAATATGGCTTTAAAATCCACATTTGACCACTCCTAGCTACTTATATTTGAAGTTGAAGTTTACGAAAAATCAGCAATTTTTGCAAGTATTTATTTTTATTGTATATAACTACATTTTACATACATTAAAGACTTTTGATTGTATTTCAATATTAAAACTTAGAAATATAAATAGGTTTCTTGAACTTTGCCATTGGTCTATCCAGAAACTCCTTGATTGCAGAGTGGTGAGGGAGCAGGTCAGAGGAGGCTTAGTCACGCCAGAGTTCCAGTCAATAAGCTCCGAGAGTTTGATGGCATCTGGGTTGATGTCAGGAGTCTTCCTGGGTCTGACACTGCAGTCTCCTACCTGTGTGTCCTCATCTCCTTCACCTCTGATTTCCAGTATCCTCTTCACTGCCTCCCTCCTCTCCTCCTCCACCTCACTGCACAGCATGGCCTGGAGCACAGTCTCAGAGTGTGCATACCAGGCTGATCTCTTGACTGTAGGCATCACTATTCCTATCACCTCCTTCTGACTTCTGAGCAGCTCCAGCTGGTACAGTACATGCCTGAGACCCTCCACCCAGCTGTGATTTAACTTCATATTGAACCAGTTTGGCATGTAGACTCCCACTATGAATTTCACAAGTATCCTCAGATTCTTCATGTTCCTACCCTTCAGCCCATGTTTGGAAATCCACAATCTGCAGAACCTTAGAGCCGTGGTGACCCACCTACTGTGACAGACTGGCCCAATCTCCAGGAGAGTTAGACTCTGAGGTACCTCTCCCGATCTGATGGCAGTGATGATTCTGTAGCCATATGATTGGTCTGTGCTGAGGTCCTTGACTACCTCCTGACTGAGATGGGATAGAGGAGGACCAACAGTGATCCTCGTGAAGTTTGGGTTGATCTCCAGCTCAGTGGCAGTGTCTAACATCTTCCCTAGGGGCCCAGATCACTTGTTGTTGCTCAATGTCTTGCCATCCAGTGCAGTCACCAGGTATCTGAGACTCGACTCAGCTCCCCAGTGTGCAAGTCACACACAATCCACACTAACTTCCTGCTAAGCTTGGCTTCCACATAATGCATTACTCCTCCCTCCCAGCCAGTATTCACATTAGTACTGTCACCTCCTCTGGCCGAAAGGGTCTGGTCTGCTCCTCTCTCTTTTAGCCAGTTCACCAGATGATCAGCAATGACCTCAGCATGACTTCTCTCCTCTGCAGCTTCCTCTGGTACAAAATGCCACAAATATTTCCCACCTGGTTCATTGCACACTGTGTAGTGTTCTTTCTTAGTGAGGCCAGGAAACTGCCTGTCACTGCCCTCAGCTTCCATCATCACTTTGGTGTCAGCTCTTTTCCCATCAAAGAAGGTACAGGTGATGCCATTTTTCCTAATCTCTTCATCAAACTTCTTGACCAGCTCCTTAGTCAGTCTCTCCTCAGCCCTCCTCACCTTGTTGTGGTCAATCACCAGTGCTGTGTCAAACTCTGTGATAAGACTAGCATCAATCCAGGCAGCAGTAGCAATCTCCAGAGTCTCTCTCAGCTCAGTGTGATGTCTCACGCTAGCCAGAGCTATGTTGGTGATATCTTCAGTGTTGTATTTCTTCTTCTTAGCCACAGGCAAGGAAGAAGTTGTCGCAGCCTCTGGTATGAAGTCTTCGTCCTCCTCTCTCCTCCCTGCCTCCTCCAGTATATCTCCAGTCTCCTCCAACTCCATCTCCAGCAGTGACTCTTCCCTCAACTCCTCTTCTTTCTTGGCTGACTCTTCTGTCTTCCTCCTCCTCCTCTTCTCCTCGGCCTTCCTTCTCTGCTCCTGTCTCTGCAGCACTGCTTCCTGTCTCCTTGTCTCAGGGTGATCAGCTAGACCCATCTGGTGTGCCCCCACACTTCCCACCTTTTCTCTCTGACCTTTAATGAAGGCAAGCTCCTGCACTGGAAGCTCCTGCACTGCTTCTGCACCGCAATGCAGTCATGTGAACCTCACTGTTGCAGACAGGGTTGTACCCAAGCTCACTGCAGCTCCTGATCACACAGTAACAGGTCAGGATGTCTACCAATTTGTCCAGTTTCATCATGAACCTATCTTTGACCTCTAGCTTCACATTGCCAATAGACACCTTCACTGCCTCATCCCACAGTGCCTTCACTTTAGCCCTGATCCTGACCTCAGTGTTGATTACAGGTCCTGTGAATAGAGCGTTGGCCTTTCTCCACTGAGCCAGTAGCCCTGGAACAATGCCGTTGTTAATCAGGTCATTAACTGGGTAATTCCTCCTGTCTTCCTCACTCATCTCTCTCCTCAACAAACCATACCTCAGCAGATCTCTGGCTGTGGGCAGCTCAGCAGGGGGAAGTTCCCTCCCAGTCCACACCAAATGACTTAGGTGACAACTTGATTTGCTTCGGGTTCTGATTTATTTCTGACTCATCCTGTGGACCTGTGAACAAAAGAAATGTCATTGAAATTTGGATAGGTCTACTGATTATGATTACATAAAATTAAGTTAATTGTTATAGGTACAAGATTTAATTATTCAAAGTAATGACAATTTCATATATCTATCATATCAAAATATACAGAAAGTTTGGGTCACACATAACATTTCGAATAATTTGAATTACACAATATTTACATTACGAAGTAATTAAAATTGTCAAAAAGGAGGGAAAACATGCATTCACAATCAAAACTCCAGCATTTGTGATTATGTGGAACTTAGAAACCATACTGCACACCAAAAATAACCAAGGTTGACCACACATATCAATGGCACATTGATATACGATACGATGCTACAGTCATATTTAGGTTATATTTCAAACCTTTATGGTCAAATATAAGTAGGCAAATGGCTTTTTTAAACAACACTAAAGATTTCTAAGTTTGCTAGATAATATGACATCATTTGAGCATTAGTAGTTTTCGAATTGTTGACTTTACTAAAACTGACACACCCTAATCCTGCAGGCACCAGCTGATGGCAATGACACCATGACCACCGTCATCAATCGCTTCATGGCCATTTCTGAGTATGTCAGCCAGAAGTACACCATCATCACTGCTGATCAGCCTCTCTACAGCAGGGGTAAGGAACTAGTCTGGGCAAACTCGAAATTTGCCAACGTGGTCTTGCTCATGGGAGGCCTCCATATCTGCTTCAACTTTCAGAAAGCCATTGGTCAACACATGAAAAGTGTGGGACTTGATGACTTATGGACAGAGGCAGGTGTGTACGCGGCTAACACCACTGAGACAATGCTGGACAGCAAGGCCTACTACCGAGCTGTGAGAGGTCACAGCTGACGTATGAGGCACTGTGGCGCATCAAGTGGCAGATGTTTGAGTCATGGCTGCTTGCAACTGGCAACGGAGATGAGAACGTCAAACAGCTTGCCCTCAATGTTGCTTCGCTTTTCAAAGACAGAGCTGGCATAGATGAGATGCGCGATGCTGTTGACAACTACATTTTGGCAGATGAGAAATTCCACAGTCTCATGGAGGAAATCAACGACCAGTACTCTGAAAATCCCAACTTCATGCAATGGTCATCCTACATGGAAATGGTAGATATCCTACTGGCCTTCATCAGAACTCAGAGAGATAGCATGTGGAGTCTCCACATAGAAGCTGCCCCTTTGCTGCAATGCTGCCTTGGCTAACTATCTATGACCACACAAACTATGCACGTTGGGGGCCGGTCTACTTGGCTGATATGAGAGGTCTTGAGAAGTCAGCACCAGAAGTTCATGCAGAGTTCTGTAATGGGAACTTTGTCGTCAAGAGGACGGCGAAGCGCTTCAACCAAGTTCCAGCTGATCAAGGAACCGAATGGATAAATCGTACGTGCAAGATGCACAATGGTATCATCGGCATCACAAAGAATGACCAAACAAGAGACAGGTTCTGCATCACATGGTCAGAGCGGTCACGCATCTCAAGACACAAGATGCCTCTTCAATCTTCAAGATGATGATGGGGAAGCCACCTTCACTCGGGATGACAGTCTACCTTCTCGCACTAGGCGTGACGCTCATGATGTCATGAAGCTAGTTCAGCAGTTGAAGCAGTTTGACGTCTTCAGAGTTCACGTGAGTGAAGCAGGAGACACAGATGCCGCCACTAACATCCCACTTGTTTCACTGGCAACCAAAGACACTGCACCCACAGATGTTGTGGAGAACCTGCTGACAGCTCAGGATCGAGAAAAGCAGCATGTAATCGGCTTGGCTTCATGAAGGAGAGAGTGATTGAACAGATAGTAGGCTTACATGAAACGATGAAGAAACATCGGTCGAAAACCTTCGCTGATGTGTACAAAGCTACAGTTTCTACCAAGCAGAACATACAGAAGACCATCAAAGCTGACAGAAACCTACTACAGCGGCTCCTGAATACCGCGACCGCAGGTCACATGGTGGAGATGGTCAACGTCTTGAAGTATGAACTGTCCCCAGTCCCATTTAGTCTGGCGAAGGCAGGAGGAGAGATCAATTCGACATCGAAGTCTGAGCTGATGAACATCCTGATGGCTCAGCAGACCATAAGCTCAGAGGTTCCAACCTCTGATCTGAAGACCTGTGAGATGATAGATGGCCATGCACTCATCCAAGCTCTTGGCAAGCCTTGCGGCTGTCGGACATTCGGCGACTGTGCTGAAGTGTTCTTCAAGGTCGTACGAGTTATTTCAATGAACACACAACAAGAGTTGATGTCATCTTTGAACGGTACGCAGGGGAAGGATCGATCAAAGCAGTTACCAGGATAAAGCGTGCAAGCAAGAAGAAACCGATTCGGAAAATCATTGATGGCCCACAAGTTCCACTGCTTGAAGTTGAAGTGTGGAAAAACTTCATGGCCCTGGATACAAACAAGGCTGACCTAGCCTTGTTTCTGTCTAACGTCATCACTGAGAAGGGCAGAGATCTTCAAGAAAGATGTCAGCTGGTGACAGGGGGTGGCTTCTCTGAAGCCACTGAAGTACGGTCAACCGGGCGACATGACGTTCCACTGCATAGCAACCATGAAGCGTCCCAGGGCTATGAACGAGTACTGGTAACGTGAAGAGATACTGATGTAATGGTGCTGCTGATTCACTTCGTTTGCACCAAGGTCGCTGAAGTGTGGATGCTGTGAGGAACGGCCAAGAACCGAAAATGCTACCCCGTGCACGATGTATTCAAGAGTTTGTCGCCCCCAGCCAGGGACAACCTGGTCAGCTTCCACGCTTTGACCGGGTGTGACACAGTCTCGTCCTTCAGTGGTCATGGAAAAAAGAAGTGTTGGAAGGTGTTCAGTGACCACCCACTCCTGCTGCACGCCATTGGTTGAGATGGGGATATCGCAGATGTTGAGAAGTTTGTGTGTCATTTGGATGGCACCCCGGAACAACACACAGTTGATGACGCAAAGTTCACCTTTTTGGGAAGGCCAAGAACACTCTGGAAATGCTCCCACCGACAAAGGATGCCCTGGAGCTCCACGCCAAGCGGGCAAACTATCAGGCCAAAATATGGCTCCAGGCTGACAAAGAGCACGTAGATGTTGAAGATCCGTTGGACACTTCAGCCTGAAAGTTGGAAGATGGGAGCCTCCTACCAGTGTGGACAAGACTTCCTCCAATCCCTGAAGCCTGCCTGGAGCTTGTTGCTTGTGGTTGCAAGAAAAAGTGCAAGACAGCTAGATGCAACTGCTTCAGGAAAAGGATGAAGTGTACGACAGCGGTTGCTGTAACCGAGCTGGACAGTAGATCTATGTCTCTCTTCCGGGCTGAAATCGAGAGAAGCTGGAATGTGTTTTAAGGAACTAATAACTCTGTTCTTAAGTGATTGCAATCCACACAATTGTGACTGTCAGTGCAGCATTTCAGTGTTGTTCATCAAGAAACGTGAACTTGTAGATGCTACTAGTATGTAAACTGTATAGTTATGGGGCTATATCTACTGCTTCGTGATTTAGTTGTGATAATTCTGTTACTGTGAGTACTTAATTCATGCCATCAAACTTATTAGGCACTAATCATGTTAAAATAAATTGTTTTCACAAACAGATTTGCTCAATGGTTTTTTTCGCCAATTAAAATAAAAAAAATCACAAATTTTTAGCACAATTTCGGTCGTGATTAACTTGAATTTGACCTTGAGTTCATAATTCGGATGGAATAAGCGTGTCATCATACTTATTTATCACTAAGTGTGGAAAAATGAAACATTTGGTCAAACCAATTGGCTCAGAATATTTTTTTAAAATTAAAATTAGAAAATATAATTTTTTGCATAGTTTGACCTCGAAAATGACCTTCAAAGCCAAAAGCGAGAGTGGCATCCACCTGCATTTTATTCCTCACCCACAGGTTCATTGATTTAGCATGGGTGCCAGCTATTAACAAAAAACGCCGCTCAAAGTCGATTTTTGAATTTTGGCCTGTCCACTAGGGTGGATCGATTTTACATTTTTTTCGATTTCTATATTCTAATAGAGACAAAAACTTGCGCATGCATGTAAAAATAGCCTCTGCAAACTTTTAGCTTAATAGGTAATCATCTTCTGCCCCCGGCAGAGCGATGAAAATCATATTTTAGTAGTCAAAAACGTATTTTTCTTATAATTTTTAAAATATTTCAATATGCGTGTGTGTTATTTCATGCCTAAGCAACGATATAAATGCTATGGGAAATATATAAATGCATTATTTAAGACAAAGAGCCGATCTGAAAATATGCATATAAATTAACTATTTTCAGATCGGCTCTTTGTCTTAAATAATGCATTTATATATTTCCCATAGCATTTATATCGTTGCTTAGGCATGAAATAACACACACGCATATTGAAATATTTTAAAAATTATAAGAAAAATACGTTTTTGACTACTAAAATATGATTTTCATCGCTCTGCCGGGGGCAGAAGATGATTACCTATTAAGCTACGATTTTGCAGAGGCTATTTTCTCATGCATGCGCAAGTTTTTGTCTCTATTAGAATATGGAAATCGAAAAAAATGTAAAATCGATCCACCCTACTGTCCACTATATAGAATTCGAAAGATTTGAGTTCGGGAATACGAGAACAAGTTTGGTCATTGCGTACATATACGTACGTAACATCCACCTTTGGAGTGAAATTGAGAATAGAAAAAGTAAGAGGGTACAGAGAATGGGGTTACTGTTAGTCGTTCCAGACACCTGAGTTTCAGTGAGGAAAAAAAGATGAGGTTTAGAGGAGAGGTGGTGTTCAACAGATTGAAAATTTGAGAAAAGGCTACGAATGTTGCAGAAGGTTGTGAAAAGTGTCAGACAGAGGTCCAGAACATCTCGGATGGGCGGTAGCAGATCCAGCCCGGCTGTCCGGGTCTGCGTTCTTGGTATCGGCAGCGGGGAAGCCAGAAGTGGGGACATTTGTGGTCCCCTCCCCAGGGGACTCCGAGGCTCTTGAAGTTGATGCCACTTTTTTTTTAAATTTCGAAAAGATTATGTAGTGTGTAAGATGCATGTGTATGTAGTGAGGATTAGGGAGAGAAGTGCGTGTTTGAGAGCATGCTGGACTGCTCACAGGGTAGATGAGACACGGAAAAATATCAGCTAAGGAGGACAGTGACAGGAGAAACGGGAGTTCCAGCACTCCCTATCTTCTGTCTATCGTCTGTCTAACGGCGCACAATTACATTTACCTGAGAGAAACCCCTAATACATAGGGGTTAAAACCTATCTTGAATAGTGGGTTACTGATAAAGCGTATTTGTTGTAATAAAGAATTCGTGTTTTATTGTATATATATACAGGGTGGGCGGAAAGTAGCTCCCTATTTTGGATTGGTAAAAAAATACGTATATTATCCATTTATTTCAGAAGAAATAATATGAAAAGGTAGGCATACATGGTAGGTTTTCTCTAAAATTCAATGTGGGCTCCAACTCTTTCCACCAGCTTCTGGAGCCGCCCAGGAATGGCGTCCACTGACTTTAGCAGGAACTCCGGCGGGATGGAGGACATGACTTCCCGAATTCGGTCCTGCAGTTCTTCCAATGTCCTCGGTTTGGTGCGGTAGACTTCTTCCTTTACCCACCCCCAAAGAAAGAAGTCGCACGGTTACCGCTGAAAAACGGCAGAATCGGTTCAGTGTAACGGTGTGGTGTGGTATGACCTCAGATCAGGTTGTGGGCCTGTTCCTTCTGCGCAACACCATGAATGCTGAGCGGTACCTTGCTATGTTGCGAAACGAGGTCTGGCCGGTTGTCAGCACATGGAGAACATCGACGATCTGATATTTATGCAAGATGGCGCCCCTCCGCACTTCGCTCTTGTTGTCCGTGAGTGGCTGGATGCCCACTTCCCTGGGCGTTGGATGGGTCGTCGTGGTCCACATCAATGGCCAGCCAGGAGCCCCGACTTGACACCGTGCGACTTCTTTCTTTGGGGGTAGGTAAAGGAAGAAGTCTACCGCACCAAACCGAGGACATTGGAAGAACTGGAGGACCGAATTCGGGAAGTCATGTCCTCCATCCCGCCGGAGTTCCTGCTAAAGTCAGTGGACGCCATTCCTGGGCGGCTCCAGAAGCTGGTGGAAAGAGTTGGAGCCCACATTGAATTTTAGAGAAAACCTACCATGTATGCCTACCTTTTCATATTATTTCTTCTGAAATAAATGGATAATATACGTATTTTTTTACCAATCCAAAATAGGGAGCTACTTTCCGCCCACCCTGTATATATATATATATATATATATATATATATATATATTTAGTGGTGGACCGGATATCCGCCTCCGCCTCCGCACCTGCGGATATCCGCGTAATTTTTAACATCCGCATCCGCACTTCTGACTGCGGATGTTATGCGGTTATTACCTCTAATAAATTATGCAATTTACAATTAAATTAGCTTATAAAGTAGCTTATAAGGCCCAGTCATGCACATTTCATGTAAAGTATCAATTATTAATGGACAAACAAATATATAAAGCTCAAAATATAAATACATGGTAACACAGAAAATTGACTGAAACTTGTTTCACTGAATTTTCTGTGGCTGAAACTCTTGAGAAAGTTATTATTTTTATCATAATGAAAACATTAATATTAATTTTAATTCTTATGCATTGCCTGCCATAATAGTAATATCACGAAATTTGAAAAATTATGTCATATATTCCTAATTCTATATTATATTGATAGATTAACTAAATATCCGAATCCGCATCCGCATCCGCGGATATTGAAATTAAAGATCCGCATCTGCATCCGCATCCGCAGATGTTGAAAACTGACATCCGGTCCACCACGAATATATATATATATATATATATATATATATATATATATATATATATATATTCCTTTTTAAGATCTAATAATATCTCCACATTGATAATGCAACAGGAAATCTAGAAAACATTAATGGGTTTATCTGTCCATCGTGATTAAATCATTATCTCTCCACATTGATAATACAAATACAATCTGGAAAATACTATTAATATAATAGGCATCAGCGACAAACCGGTGGTGATTTCCTGCTTCATGCAACCGTCACCTCACGGTTTTTACTGACACGCCCATATGTAGTCTCTCCTGGAATTTATAAGTATATATAAATATGTTTATGCTAGTATAACCGTGGATTATTCATATGTGATTTTGATAATCAGTTACTGTTATTCAAATCGAAACTGTTAACAAGTTCTTTGTGTAACAATCGATAAACCATTTCCCACTAACTCTCTCTGCCCCTCTACCTCGCTCTCTCTCACACTGTCTCAATCTTTTTCTCGCTCAATGTCAATATATATATATATATATATATATATAATCGTGTAGATTCGTAAGTTTGTAAAGGTTTAAAGCTGCACACGGAATCTACAAACAGCTTAATAAGTATTGTTTCATAATGATTTAATATACGCGAGACCGGTGGGTGGGGAAGGGGAATGAGGAAGTGTGGAGGATGGTTCTGTAATGTCTATTTTTGGTTCAAATTAACTAGTATATAAAAAGTTGTATTGTGGTATCTGTTCATATAGAATTGCAGTAATCATAATGGAACCTTATTACTGTATAATACTAGTAAACATGGAGTTCAACGCTGTTCACGATCATATTAATCGTTTATCTTTATGGACACAGATATTACATTATAATTAGAGGCCGTTCAAAAATTACGTAACTCTATTTTTGCTAAAACTTGACACCCCAGATCCCCCAGGAACGTTCTGTAACGCTAGACCAGGCACCCCCTAAGATGTTATGTAACACTTCCCTTACACCCCCTACACTCCACGCGTTACGGAACGTTACAGGGGGGGGGGTCAGGTTTTAGCAAAAATAGCGTTACGTAACTTTTGAACGGCGCCTTACCTGTGTGTCAATGTTACATGTTGTTGGACTCGGTTGTCCCCCCTCCAACCCACCTTCCCCCCAGTTGGGGTACCTTGACTATCGCTGCGGCTATCAGTGAAGACGAGGAACATTACATATGCAGGCAACTGTACATTACTTAATATTGTTTATTCATTTTTCGTGTGTAATCTAGGATAATCTTTACTTGATATTGTTCACTTCTCATCTCTAATATTGATTTAATTTTTTTTGCACTGGTGTCATACCTTCAATAATGACTTTGTATTTGTTTTATATCGATAATAATAATTTAAGATTAATACATACCCTAATTAATAATTCGGAGCAAGTGTAGTTTACGTCCCCCTGACGCAAAAGGGGACACAAACTACACTAGATTAAAGTTGCGGAACGTAAACTACATTAGGATCTTTAGGAGACATTTTTTAAATGAATCCATCAAATAAAACGTTAAAACTAACGAAAATATTACGACTTAACCTAACCAATCGTCTCTGTCTCTCTCTCTCTCTCTCTCTCTCTCTCTCTCTCTGTTATATATATATATATATATATATATATATATATAAAATTGACGATTGGTTAGGTTAAGTCGTAAATTTTTCGTTAGTTTTAACGTTTTATCTGATTAGGTATACACGGACAAAGTTGGGGAACGCAAATTACACTACAATAATGTAGGGGAACGTAAACTACACTCGGATAATGTAGAAGAACGTAAATTACACTAGGCACCACAGGGTGATGTAAACTACACTTGCTCCAATAATTCTTATTCATAATTTATATATTATTATTGATAATAATAATTATCTGTTTTATTTTTAATTAAGAGCTCAGTAAAGCTTAGGGGTCAAATTAAATAAACCAAATAGTCCAATTTCACAATTATTTATTTTATTAAAACAAAGACAAAAATTATAAAATTTTATTTGTTTTACCAATAAAAAGGTTATTTAGTAAATTGAAAATAATCTTAACTGTAAGTGAATTTTTTGTTGTGTTATTAAGGGAACTCTTTATGACAACATTACAAATTTTATACTATTGCCAAGTACTGAAATTTTTTCTTAGCATAATGAAAATTGCTAATAACCTATTTAGTTATATATATATATATATATATATATACAGGGTGGCGCGAAAGTCAGGAGTCAAAGGAGCCAAAGAGAATGGATCTTTTCCGTTCTATGACCACCACTATTAAGTAAAATTTACTTTTTTAGTTTAAAAATTTAAAATTTAAAATTTATAACTTATAATTTATAATTTTTAGTTAAAAATTATAAATTATAATTTCTTCAATGAAACTGTAATTTTTATTTAATAAGAAGTGGCAGCCATAGAGTGTAAAACATCTATTCCCTCTGGCTCCTTTGACTCCTTCCTGACTTTTGCGCCACCCTGTATATATATATATATATATATATATATATATATATATATATATATATATATATATATATATATATAGGGTGAACCAAATGTAGGTGGACAGTAAATGATAACGTTTATTTTGAGAATACATATTTAATTTTTTTGTATACTATAATACAAAATAAAATTTAAATAAATTTAGTTATAATATTTAATATAATAAAACACAAACACCATAGTTATAATGAACACCATAGTTATAATATAATATAACACAAACCGTATTCAACCTACTGTCCACCTACTTTTGGTTCACCGTGTATATATATATATATATCAAGTACTTTGATTAATACCATGTATTTTTATTGTATAGAGATACTGTATATAAGCGTATTAAAAAGAGCTTTGCAGTCAAGCATGTATATTATTAAGTATGATCCGAATTTTATGAGGATTCAAAGCTTAAAGATAAACTTGTAAGAATACTAAGGCCGAGAAACCCATCCAACGAAGGTGTACAGTGACGAGCCCACCTCACGTAATTTATTTGGCTCGACCCAGTTCTTATTTCAAAGAGACTTGCTGTATGTTTCCTTGTTTGTGGCGTTAATGCCCATTAGGGCATTTCATACTTTTCCGAGTCCGAATTTCACTCTGGCTAATATGTATTTTTATGTAAAATTTAATTCTAAGAGGGGTTTCTTTTCTGCAACTTTTCCCAAAAGTCGCGTTATCATGTTCAAAATTGCAGTTTTCTGTTCTATGTTGAAATACCGAATATTCAATTGAACACAACCTCATATTTTTAACCCTTTGTCGTAAGTTGTTGCCATTTAGACACATTAACTTTGCTTAACTCTTACATAGGTCTAATACATACATACATAAGAAAAAAAATCTACTCCATTTGAATCTTTGTAACCATTTGGACGCAGAAGGTGAAGTCCAACATTCTCTCAATAGATGGCTCTGAGCATTTACGCGTTATAATTGTGAAGTAGAAGTGAGTGGACGCCATTTTTTTCGGTAAGTGTTTTTTGTAATTTTCCTAAGTTTAATCACCATTATTATATTTGTTTTGACTATAATTTCATTCTAGAAGTATTAAGGAAGCTCCCTGTTTACTTTGTTTAAGTAATATTTTTAATAACTGTGAAGAAAAGACTTTATTCAAAGTTCGTTTCGAAATGAACACAAAGTTTTCATAGGGTAAATTTCTGTCTATGATAACACGTGTGTCCAATTGGATACATGAAATGAATTTTTCATTACGATTGTTTTTATGTACTGTTATATATATATATATATATATATATATATATATATATATAGAGAGAGAGAGAGAGAGAGAGAGAGAGAGAGAGTACTAACTACCACCCACTAATTACCTTATTAGACCTTTGTTGACTAATGGACACATAAATTATTTCATTTAGAAATGTTCTTACAAAAAAAGATTGCTAAAAATGCTTATATATACCTCCTATGCATATTTCAAGTAAAAAAATGAACCTACGCTAAAATTAAATGGTACTGAATGACAAAGGGTTAAGCTTATGTTACACCATTATTACGAATTTTAAATTAAATTTGCAATGCCAAATTCAGTTTTCTATTACCAAAATAAATATTCATTACCAAATTTAGGTTAATTTGGTAATTAAAAATGCCGGTTGGCAACCCTGATTATAACCAAAAATTATATTCCTTGTCTATATTTATGGCGAAAGAACACTAAACATACTGATATGAATTTGTTACAGATTGGACAAGAGCGAGAATAAGCACCGACTAGACGTGATGGCCGAATCTGCCCCCAAAACCAGGAAAATGTCAGGTTCAAAGCTCTCGGATGTTGTGGGCCCGGGGAAGGAGTTCATTCCCAGCGAGGTGCCGACTTGGAGAGCCGTTCTTCAGAGAGGGATTCGTCTGCAGGAGGAAAAGTTCCTCATTCATGACATCCAAAGGTCTAAATACCCTATCCGAGAGATGACTGACGAGCTGGCTTCACTCGTGATGACTCAGTGGAGGAAGTCGAATGTAAAGTTCTCCCCGCCTGTGACAATCACGGAAAAATCGCTCTCATATAAGATCTTGTTGAAATGGAAGGAGATGACAGACGTTGTGAACGGGAGAGTTAAGTCTGCTACCCAGGAGAAGAGGATGGCTGATCTGGATAAACTCTGTGAAGTCTGCGTTTGCAAGCATCAGATCTTCTTGTGCGGCTCAGAGGGGAGTGGATGCTCAGGATGCTCCCTCAAGGCCCATGTGAACTGTAACTGTCCTTTGGAGGTGAAGATTCCTAAACTGGACCTTCAGTGGCTGTACTACCAGAGAGTGAAGACTTCCGAAGCTTCAGGAATCCAGATGTCTTCTGTAGACTTCGAAGACAGCAGGAGACAGATCAAAGCAGCGAAGAGGAAGGAGGCTGAAGAAGCTTCTGCTGTGAAGAGGAAGAAGAAAGAGGAGGCTACTAATGAGGAGCTTCTCATGAAAGACTTTGAGGAGGACGAAGAGCCAAACTTGGAAGAAGCTGCAAAAGAAGCCTCTGGCAATGCTGAGGCTACTGAAGCTCCTATGGACGTTCCCGCTGAAGTACCTGCCGAAACTCCAACTTCTGCTACACGAAACTACATGAAGATCCAAGGGACAGCTTCAGCAGCTTTGAGGTACAGGGTGGCAAATGTTCCGGCAGCTGCAGTTGCCACTGGCTTCCTGAACGACCTCATCAAGGCCGGTCATCTTTCCAAAGACAAGGCTTACTTGGCCATAGATGGCATGAAAGTCTGGAGGGCCAAGGAGGAAGTAATGGCCTCATCAGTTGAAGCTCTCACGCAGAGGTCAGAGGAGAAGATCTCTGGGATATTCTTTGATGGCAAGCAGGATAGGAACACAAAGGTGTTGAAATATGACGAAGTGACAGGGAGATTTCATCCTGGCAAAGTGATCGAGGAGCATTACACTATCACGTGGGAGCCTCAAGGAAAGTACCTCTTCCATTTCACTCCCGAGGAACCTGAGGAAGGAGAAAAGCCTGCTCATAAGATCGCTCAGGGCCTGCATGAGTGGCTTCTGGATCACGGAGCTGACGAGAGCCTTGTAATGATTGGAGGAGACTCTACCAACACCAACACGGGGTGGTCTGGAGGCGCCATAGCCCTATTGGAGAAGATGCTGGGTCGCAAGTGCCACTGGATGATCTGTCAGCTCCATGTGAACGAGCTCCCCCTGAGGCACTTAATCATCAAGCTGGACGGCCCTGTAACTCCCCGGTCAGGCTTCAGTGGGCCTATTGGAAAACTTCTTGAGAAAGTGAATGAACTTGAGGTCAACTTCAACTTCAAACCAGTGGAAGGAACTGAAGAACTGAAGAGATAATTAAATCTATCTCCACAGAGCTGCACAACTGCTATCTTCTGATCAAAGCCGTCAAGTCTGGAAGTCTCAGTCCACAGTTGGCTGGTCTCAAGTGCCGACCTCTGAACCAATCCAGGTGGCTCACTACTGCACAGGCCATCTTGCTGTTGTGGATGAGGGAGCACGGACTGAAGGGGGAGGTGTTGAGGAGGCTCGAGGTCCTCGTGAAGTTCTGCCTTAACTTCTACTTCAAAATGTACTACGACATCAAAGTGAAGCACCACCTCAAATTTGGTCCTGCACACGTTTTTTCAAGCCTGAGGCTGCTGAGGAACCAGACTACCGAGGTCAGGAACATCATCTCTGTTGCAGTGATAAGAGGAGCTTACCACGCACATCCTGAGAACATCCTGGCTTCATTCCTGTGCAGTGAGGATGAGCATCAGAGAGCTTTTGCTGTGAGCCAGATAGAGAAGATCAGAGAAGGAAGAGACTTTGGTGATACGATAGTGAGGCCCCATAAAAATCCCAAAGTCAATCTGCAAGCCACTTCACCTGAGGATCTCATCAACTGGGAATCAGAGAATATTTACGAGCCTATTTTCACCTCATGAAAACTCCACTCAAAGTGGATGCTTTCTCTGTTCATACTCAGTCATGCGAGAGAGCTGTACAGGAAATCTCAACTGCTTCCCAAGCTGTGTACGGTCACGAGAGGAGAGATGGGTGGGTGAGAGCCAGGATAGACCATCGAGAAATGCTCCCAGTGTTCAGATCGAAGCAGGACATACTTAAGAGCTTTTCAGGTTCGAGTGGCTGATGAAGAGGCTGAAGCCATCGTTAATGCTCATAAGAGCTGAAAGTCCTCATAAGATCATAATATAAGATCTTATGAGGCCACGCTTTTCAGAGATTCAGGAAGAACAGACGTGTAAACCTACACGTGGAGGTGGCAAGTCTCCCGCTACTCGATCAGACTAGAGCTGGTGAGCCGTGCCTATTCTTTGAAGAAAAACTTAAAATTCTGAAGTTTTACGTGAAATCTAAACATTTTTTCAGTACCCAAAGGTGTTGAAACACGCAAGAAAGCAAGGATGAGGTCAGAAAAGCAGCTTTTAGACTAAATCATATGCAGAACAGCTGCGCGCTTTGGTTTGGGTGCCCTGTTATTGTGTCACTGCCCTGAGGCTGCGTTAGGCAGCCTTCAAATCAGAAAATCGCGATTTTGACCATGAAAATGAGATTTTTCCGAAAAGTTGCAAATAATAACCCCATCTTAGAATTAATTTTTACATAGGAATCCATATTAGCCACTTTGTTTTTCCAAAATTTCAACCCTGAACCCAGAGTATGATATGCCCTAATGCCCATTTCAGTGCCATCCCGTGGAAGAAGTTCGTGAAACGGAACAACTAACCAACCTAGTGCAGGAAGTAATGAGTGTGTGTTTTGGAGGTTGTTTAAGCCTTTTCGTAATGATATATGACAGAGGGGACCTACAGCTTTACGTGAGCTCTGAACCATCCGCGAGTCCCTCCATCATCTGGACGCGGAGGAAGGTCTCCAATCCAACTACTATCAGACCCAATGTCGCTCAACTTCGCTGATCGAGGAGAAATGGGGAATCGGTGTTACGATGTTGGCCATGACGTATCCTGCAGAGAGTAGTGATTTCATGATTTGTATGACTATTTTTGTTACATACAGTGACTACATACATATACACACACAATAATACTTCACGAGTTACACTTCATTGACACAAATTAGAGCCAAACTTTATTTAGAAATAAGTTTTTTTTAATAACTTAAGCAAGATTCCGTTATCAGCTTCACGCATTAGACTTCCTGAATGGACGCAAAATTTACCCGGTACTGGGCTAAAGTAGGGCTACATCGTGGTC
Source organism: Bathynomus jamesi (assembly GCA_023014485.1). Lineage (NCBI taxonomy): Eukaryota > Metazoa > Arthropoda > Malacostraca > Isopoda > Cirolanidae > Bathynomus > Bathynomus jamesi. Next base: position 1,342 of record JAJOZX010002401.1, on the reverse strand, counting down.
ACGTCGAAATACTGCTTCTCGTTAGATCAGTGAAGTTAAGCGACGCTGAGTTTGTTCAGTAGTTGGATGGGTGACCTCTGTTCTCCGCGTTTAGATGATGTAGCGACCAGTAGATGGTTCGGATCAGCGTAAAGCTGAAGTTGGTCCCCCCGTTCCCGTCCCGTCACGTGACTTTTGCCGTTACGGAAGTTGAACAACGACAAATATCATATTATCAATATTATTGGCCAAAAGTATATTTAGGGAAAATGTTCATCGAGGAAATAAAATCCATTGAAAATATTGAAGATTTAAAATTTCAGCAATAACTCAAAATTGGTTGAGAAAATAATGTTCGTTAAAAATTGGATGTCGACTGCAATGTCACCCCAGATAGTCAGTATTTTTTAATTAGTCATATTATTTATTCAACTATGATAGTTATGATATGTTTAGGGATTTTTTAATTTTCATTATTTTCTCCATAGATTTTATTATCCCGATGAGTTTTTTTCTGCAACTGTGCCATCAGCTACAAAAGTCGAATATACTGCCGCGTAGGATAGGCGTAGTCCAGTCCAGTGCATCGCGACTTTTGCAATCAACTGTGTACTCAAGTCTAATATGATACTTCTCAAAAAACATCCTTTGACGAAAATTAAACGTAATTCATCAGTAATTCATAAAATTCGGGGACCTATTATGTTTCATGGACTGCTCTCGAGTTGCCTACGAAATTGCAAACAAGGGCAGTCGATGACCCTGATTTTGTTTCTGCAATCAGTTTCTTGAGAAACCTAACCTAACCTAACCTAACCTAACGAGGGCATTGATCAACTCGCTGGGTACAACTATTCGCATTACACTGTTAACCACAGCATGAACTTTATCGAGACCCATCTACCGGAGCTCACACTCAGCAGGTGGAAAGCTTGTGGAATTCATTGAAACAATCGAACAAACTGCGATGCGGAACAGATCGCGACCAACTTGACTCGTACCTTTGTGAATTTGTATGGCGTAAGCGCCACACCAGCTCGGACTTATTCAAAAAGATGTTGGAGTGTATTGCGTCGTTTCAGTAAATAAATTTATTCAATATCCAATAACATTTTTCTTTAGCATTTCTCAAGAAAACCGATTGCAGAAACAAAATCAGGGTCATCGACTGCCCTTGTTTGCAATTTCGTAGGAAAATCGAGAGCAGTCCATGAAACATACTAGTCCCAAATTCGGTAATCAGTTTATAGTAAAAAAAAAGTGATTGAAGAGGGTCAAATAAGTGGCTCATTGCTCAGGCCAACATGAGGCCCATTGCGCTAACTCCTGTATTATTACCATTATTAATATTATTAATCTTTTC